>OVAP01003056.1:0-17593 GCA_900406295.1 Aurinia saxatilis
TAGGAAGGTGGAGTGAAGTATGTCCTCATGAAATATGGTTTACCTTTAGCTATGAGCAAAGACCAGAGATAGAGAAGTACATATCTTTATAAGGTGAATCCTCTTTTAAGCTTAATGAAATTTACAAGTAGTGCCATGATTCTTCGTTTCTCTTGCTTCCCCGATTCTCAAATTACGGAATCGAGCGATACAATCACTCTTCGCTTCCTCATCTTCCGCGTTTTGGATTTCAGAGATTGTGTTATTGATTTTACGTTCGATGCGGTTCTTGGCTCCAAGGTTCACGTTTATGATTTCGATCGGATTCGAATCCAATTTCAAATCCACCCCAAAACCAGATCATGACCGAGGGATGAATCTTCTTCTACGCTGATTCAGTCCGAGGAAGATCAGAGCAGTGTGAAGATTGTTCGTGTGTTGCAGACTGAGAATGCTGTTACCACCTCACTGATTACAAGATCATTCAAATGTTTTACTTTCAACCTCTGATTCTTTGTTTGGAATTGTATGGTTTGATTACTTTCAACCTATGATTCTTTGTTTGGAATTGTATGGTTTGATTATGGTCTTGACACTATAATTTGTCTTTCCGGATTTGCTCAATTTGTTAATATTCGNCCCAAAGCATTCACTGGAAATACTTGGTTCACTAAAACCACATTAGAGAGGTATATATGTAGCAGAGATACTTCATCATTCGTAGCTTCTTGACACTATAATTTGTCTTTCCGGATTTGCTCAATTTGTTAATATTCGACAAAACTTGGAAAGAGTTAATACATTTTTTGGAAAGAGATTTATCAGAAAGTGAATCTGTTTCTGAACGTACTTCATCATTCTACAATAACCAAATAGTCCAAATTAGTTATATGGCTTATACCTTCATCATTTTAGTAGCTTACACTGATTTTATTTGCAGCTATAACTGTATTTCTGACTCAGTGGTCTTTGGAAATTTCTTATTTCTTTGTGATGCAGGCAGAAGAGCAGGAAGTTAACAACTTCATAACTAAAACAGAAGCCAAGGATTTAAAAATCTTCTACAGGAGCAGTTTCTCAATATTTATGTTAGTCGCCCTCAAACGTAAAAATACTCGTCAGTCTTGTGATGTCCTCCATGTAGGTCGAGAAAGCGGGCCAGTCCGTTGGGGAAGATACCATTTGTAGTAGTTCATGCGAATCTGTAGCAAAGTGACTTGAAGCCTATGTTGATCGATCATGCTCAGCAAAAACATCATTCACTTAGACATGCATTTTATATATTATTGAGTATAATAAATTTAATTCATTTTAATATTTTATAGATCATTAATAATCATCGGGAATAACATAATATATTGTAGTTCATATTGTGTGGAACTGATTCATCTATATTTATTACAATATCAAAACGAGCACATTTTATCGTTTTCAACTTCCTTATGAAGAAGTAAACAATAACGTAGGATGAAAAGTGAATATGTCTTTATGATTTGGTTTTAGTTTTTCTTTTTCTAGATTTTTATTTTAATGATTTTTCTCTTTTAAAAAACATATGGAGCCAAACGCAGCAAAACAAATAAAATAACAATATTTTAAAAAACAATTTTGAAAATGAAAACGGGTTTATATATTTTTGCCGAACTATTACAATATCAAAATATTTTTAAATTGGTAATCAAACGGATTATTTGATGAAAGCGAAAGCGAACTGAAACAAATAATTTTCTTTAAACGATAGAATATTTGTAACAAATACTTTTTTCTCAAATTTTGAGTGTAAATGAAATGGAGATAATACATAAATTGGATAACTATAAACTGATAGTAACTACGTATGATGTATATATATGTATGTATATTAATCATAGCACGCACAGTGTGAAGTAAAAAACATGGGGTGAGAAAAAAACATGCGGATGGATCATTCCTCATATGCACATGTAACTTTACTAAACACAAACTTATAATATTAATTTTCTAATTACTTACAGTTATTTACTAAGTTTTTATTTAATAAAACATAAAAAATCAAATCATAGCCTCCATGTGCGGGACAACCAATGTCATACACAAGGAAGTGTTTGATAATATTTTGTAGTTTTCAACATCAGTACTATTAAAATTATGGAACACTTCTCTTTATTTTTTATTTCATAAAAACTACGACATTGTACTTTTGTCAAACATAAACCTATAACATTATTTTTTATCGCTTATAATTATTTACTGTATTTAATCATTTTGCATTGAATATCACGTACAAATATAAAATCAAAGCCTGCACAAGCTGCGGACCAATAATCTAGTTACACTTTATTGAAAAGTTCCTAGATGTCATGCTCATAGCAAAAGATAGTGTTAATTTACGTTGATGTCAATAGTTCTTATCACTGATGTCAGATCACAGTCAGCAATAGAGAAAGGAAATATGGAAAATCAAAACACGCAGAAGGGGCGATTTTTGGGAGATAGATCGAATTTTTTATGAGTCCAAACTCTCTAAATTTGGCTCATCATATGGCTCACGTTCTTTCTCTCCCCAATACTTGTTATCACATACTGTATTGCCGCTTGCAAAAGCAGTATCTCAAGGCTCTCCAACTATTAAGGATAAATTATTATTCAGAGTGCATGCATGATGATAATTCGAGCTCATCGTTAATAATATAGTAGTTACCATAATGTATTCTATATTGTCTGGGTCCAACTCACATTGTTTTTTCCAATACATAAAGCTAGCTTCCTAATCAAAATTGGTGGTGCAGACATGGATGTATCTGGTAGAACCAATGGTTCTATATTTGTGTGAGAGGTTGTATCTCGTGGTGCAGACATGGATGCATACATGGATGTATCTGGTAGAACCAGTGGTTCTATATTTGTGTGAGAGGTTGATACGAGCATTCAGATCGAGCATAAAGACGGTGACTATCAGAAAGGCAGCAGTTTATCCAGGAAACGTATTGGCAATACATCTGTCAAGGCCTCAAAACTTCAAATACAAGAGTGGTCAAAACATTTTTTGTTAAATGTGTTGATGTATCTTCGCCGTCTCTACTCAACCCGCACCATCTTATCCCGGTGAGAACTTGAAATTCATGCTCTTATTTTTCTTTTCTTTTTTTGCTATGTGTGAAGTTTGACTATTGGTTTGGATTTAGATTGTTTCTTAGTTTATGATGTTGTAACAGTTCCAAATGAATTATATCGGCATGTTCTTATGCAATTTTCATGAAAAAAATACATAACCTCCGTTTGTGTTCATCTATGTTTTATGTACACATTACATTTGTTATGATCTTTCCTTGCTCAGGTACAAGTTAATTTCGGCTTCGCTTAATATTTGTATACAAGAGATTGTAAATTCTTTGTTATTTTTTAAATATTAAATATAAATTATGCGTTAAATATACAAACAGTAATTTATTTAACTGCAAAATACTATAACAATTTCATAATTATCATTTCATATCTTCTTTGTAATTTCACAATGTATGATATATTTACATACTTAAATATAGTTTTCATAGTCTTATATATAATGGATATAAGTATACATACGAAAAAATCACTGACATTTATAACAATTATTTTGTCAACAATAGTTTTCTAGAAAAATATTATTGGTTTAACTTTGGTGATTATTTTCTAATTTTATTTTATTATATTATTTGCCGATATATTAATTATTGATCAAATTATTTATGAGATATCAATATTACCAAGAAGAGACCATGTTATATCGAACTCAAACATAAAATACGGCATAATTGCTTTCGTTTATTGACTTATTTACTTTGTAGATTGTACCGTGTCATCTATAGATTAGATATAATATTTAACATAAATTCAATTCTTCTTAGAGCAACATCCACACATGTTTTTAGATTTTAGAGTAAAATCCACGGGCATACATAGTCATTACTTAATTAGTGAAGTCATTATTTAATTCTAGCGTTTTTCCTCTTTTTAATAAATTAGGTAACCAAACTAAAAAAATTAATACTATAATAATAATAATTTTGTAAGAAATATTTAAATACACTTCTTGGTTTTAAAAGTATACGTATATACGTAATATGTTTTTGAGTAAAATTTTAAGTGAACGTAATATTTTTATTGTTTATTTAGACTGTTAGATATTGTGATTATGAAACAAATATATAGATAAACATGGATCTTAGCATAGCCAAACCTAAAAATGTATGATTTTTTTTTTACATATCTTATGTAAGCTTGAGAATACTTCTTACATCAACTATATTGTGATATAGTTAAAACATAATATGATTTTGGTGATTGACATGTGTAATTTTTTCTTTCGCTTCCTGCAGTGCTCCAACAAGGGTACATGGGGTAATATACAATAACACACGGGCGTTCATTCCTCGGATGCACGTGTTTGATTCCTGAGGAGTATTTGAACAACGTAAACATCTCAAGTTTAACAAAGCATAATTTAAAATTTAATGTTGGTGCTCTCATCGTGTTATGCAAAATATTATAGGAGTCGGCTATGTAGTTTGACCAAACATAAATCTATAATATTGTCTTTCTAATTACTTACAATTATTTACTGTAAGTAATCATTTTCATATAATATGACATAAAAATTAAAAACATAGCCCGCACAAGGTGCGGGCAAAAAATAAAGACGACATTTATACAGTTGAATGTCGTCTTCAAAGAAGTCTTTGATAATCTATCATAGTTTACATTTTCCAGTATTCAAAATCAAGAATTGCTGTCATTTCTTCATATTATGAAATTTTCAGTTACTTGACATATTATTGTTATGTTTCCATTTATTAAGAGATTACAATTCAAATCGTAGCCCGCATAAGTTGCGGACAAGTAATCTAGTTGAGAAGAAAAAGGAAACATTTGAATTTTTTAGATAATAGATAAATAAGCAGATGAAATACAAAAATTAAAATTTTTGTGGTAATAACATCTGTTAACATTGATGAGGTGTTAGTTTGAGAGTAAATTTAGGAGTCTCTTTCTAACTTATGTTTTATAAGGATGAGTATTTTTTTTTTGAGAATTTTAAAACTACCACTTTTGGTGTACCACTTTTCAGAAATACCTTGGGAAGCGTTAAATTTTTAAAAATACCACTATTTAAATATTAAATATTAATAAGATTTTAAGATTTATGATCTAGGGTTTAGAGTTTAAAAAACCCAAACCCCAAAAGTCTTTCCACCCGTAATAAACCCTAGCTCACTAAAATATAAACCCAAAGTCCCAACAATCAAATCCTAATAGTTATTAAAAACTAAACCCTAATTTTATAAGGATTTAACCCTAAATCTTGAACCCTAGAAACCCTAAATCAATCTTAAACTCTATAATTTTACTAAACTCTATGTCCTAAAGCCCTAAACCCTAGCAAATTTGTAATTTGTAATGAAAATAGCTTTAATAAATGATGGTAGTTTGCAAATATGCCAAAAGTGATAGTTTTGAAAAGGAGTGTTTCAAAAGTGGTATTTCTTAAAATTCCCTACTTTAATTTTTTTTTTTTTATCGTTAATGAGTATACTTTTTTTTAATGAGTATGTTTTCAAAACTAATTCAAAATTTCCTTTTTAATAAAAAAACTTCTTTATATCAGTATGAGCCGTAGAAAAATTAAAATGGACTTCAATGACATGTCACACATCTAATATTATTATGACACGTAATCTATTTTTAATGAAAATTCGTAGAATCATTATGAGCTCGCCACCTAGGATTTTTGCGCTTACAACTGTATACTCATTAATGATAAAAAAATATATATTTTTTTAGCTTATTTATATCATCTTTTTGCATATGTTATTATTTGACAAAAAATCTGTTAAAATTCAAGCATTTTGACTAAGTCATGAATTATTTGGATTCCCCCTGGGAATCAATGTGTTTATTTATTATTTTTCCCGTAGGTTGTTGGCAAACAAAAACTTTTAATTGGACAACCTTAAAAATTGACCAGTTAATAAATATTTTAATCACATCTTTATTTCTAGAGAAATTTTAAGAAATTCTCCTTTCAATATGCCCCTTTCAATATGCCCTCTTTCAAAAATACCCCATTTATCTTTAAAAAATACTCTTTTTTGGATTTAGGGTTGCTTTAAGGTTTAATTTAAGGCTTAAATCTTGTAGGGTTAGGGTTTAGTGTTTTACAAACTATTTGAGTTTATGTTTGAGGTATTAGGATTTATATTTTAGAAGTTTTGGATTTATTAAGGATTAAAACCCTCTTTAGGGTTTAAAATTTGATTCTAAACCCTATAACCCTACTAAACATAATAAAATATTTAAAAATTTTAAAAATGATAATCTAGATTGAATTTAGATTAAAACTAATACATTTTCAAAAATAACAAAAGGGGTATTTTTTAATATGTGCACCTCAAAATGGTTTTTTTTTTTTTTTTTTTTAACTGGGTATTCGATTAAGATAAACAGAAGAAAAAGACAGCCCATCAAGGCCCATTGTTTGTTACATAGTTTAGTAATTGAACCAGAATTGAACCTTATAGTTGTAATCGAATTAAGGTTAAACCAGTACGTAACCAGACAATCAGTTGGTTATTAAATGAGAAAATAACTGATTTCACCAACCCCCGATAGAAGAGAGAGAAGTCAATGGAGTCAAATTTATGGTGGCATCATTGATACCAGAGTAGATGTCGAAGGGATAGAGTTTGACCTGGTTCCTGCAAACAAAGTTGGAGAAGTCGTGAAGCTTGTTGGGGGTTTTGTTCTCTGAAGCTTGAGAATCTATTTCGCACAGTGGTGTCAATTTGTTTGATGATGGAGTTAGGCGGTCTGAATTCTTGGGTGTGTAGTCGGTGATTCCGTTCTATCCAGATGTTATATAGAACGGTTTGCCATGCAATTTTGGATAACAGGCTCAGATCGGATTTAGACAAAGAGGAAATCATCATGATACATGCGCTCCATTCAGAGATTGGCTGGAGGGAGCAGATTCGTGCTATTGAACACTAGATTTGAGTGGTATAGTCGCAGGAGAAGAAGATGTGGCTCCTCGATTCCGGTTCACGGTTGCAAAGGTGACATAGCAGATCGGTGTTGATGCCCCATGTAATAAGTCTGTCCCTAGTTGGTAATCGGTTAAGGACAACTGACTTGTTTCTCTGATCTTGCATGAGGGAGTCGCCACATCCCACCTGGACATAGTTGTTTTATACTGTAGTTGATAGGGATACCCACAAAAATTGGTCTTTCCGGATGTAAGAAGGTGAGGAGATTCCCAAAGGGAGACCAATTGTCTCGCCAGAATTTACAATCGGTCCCATCTCCAATGTTAATCTTGATCCATGGGTAAGCCACCTCCCTCAATTTAATCAGTTTATTTCCTAACCAAGACAAGTTTGATTTCTTCTTGACTGTCCAATAATTGCCAATATCTCCATATAGCACCTCCCGAGTAAACCAGGCGACCCAAACAGAGCCTGCTCTAAAGAAAAGAAGCCATACAAGTTTTAGTGCAGAAGCATCATTCCATACTTCCAGGTTATGTATGCCTAACCCCCTTCTTCTTTTGTTTTTATTATCGTGTCCACGAGACTCTTGCTTTGTTGCTTTCTTCTATGCTCCCACTCCAAAGAAAATTGCCACAAAGAGAGTTTACTAATTTGATGCATCGTTTTGGCAGGATAAAACACCAGAAATTGGTGATTCCAGCAATCACTGAGTTTAAGAGTTGAAGTCTTCCTGCAAATGAGAGTGATGTAGCTGACCATGTGGAAATCCTGCTCTTGACTTGCTGTAATAGAGGCGCACAATCCAACAATGTAAGTTTCTTTGTGCATAGCGGTAGTCCCAGATATCGCACTGGTAATATTCCCTTGGATAACCATGTAACTGACTGAATCTGGTTAAATCTCTTCATCTGTGATGCCTGCAGCAAAGAAACTGGTTTTGGGAATACTAATGGAGAGACCCGAGAGAGCTTCAAAGTCTGCTAGCACTTGGAGCACTCCTTGGACAGAATGGAGAGAAGCCTCAGTAAAAATGAGCAAGTCATCTGCAAAGCAGAGATATGTGAGAAGTGATGACTCGCATTTTGGATGGTAAGCAAATTTTCCTTCAGTTGCTGCCGTGTTTAGTAGGAGAGACAGGTAGTTCATGGCTATGACAAAAAGATATGGGGATAGAGGGCAACCTTGTCTGAGTCCCCGTTTACCTTTGAAGAAGCCATGAATATTGGCATTGTAGCCAACAGAGAATGTAGTGGTACATAGGCAACCTTTTATCCAACACAAATAGGTGTAGGGAATGACTAGGGCTTTGAGGCTGCTGAATATAAAATCCCAACTTATAATGTCGAAGGCTTTAGCGATATCCACCTTTAGAGTCAATCTCTTAGGTCCTTTTCCTTTGTGGTACCCCTGAACTATCTCAGACGCCAGTAGTATGTTTTCCACAAGTAGTCTACCCTGTATAAAAGTTGACTGATTCTTTTGTATGATTTCAGGGAGAATGGGCTTTAGCTTCTGGACCAGGAGCTTAGAAATCAGGTTATATAAGGTGTTGCAACACGATATGGGGTGAAAATCAGAGACAAGTGATGCACCTGCCTTCTTTGGCACTAGTGTGAGGATAGTTAATAAGTTGTCTATTTTCACTTGACAACTAACACTTTATCAATGTAGTAGTAAAGATCGAATCCACAAATCTCAGCTATTATATTGTAACCTATCAAATTATATAATTAGGCTAAATTGAATATTCAAGGGGTTTTGGTTTTTGGTTTCTAATTTTTCTATGGTTTTTAAATTTAATAATAATAAAATGCTAGACCTAGGGATAATCAATGAATTGTCTAAAACTAAACTGGATGTTTATTCAGGTTCTATATCTACGCAACTCCAACTCAAATATAATTCTAAATTGGTCCACTTTCGTGGTACCAATCACTTCTCTTAACTATTCAAATGCCTAAACTTTCATTTGGATTTAAACTAGCTGGAGAGTTTTAGTAGAGCAGATTTGATATGTTCACAACTTGTCTTAGTATCAACTTTTGTTGGCTAAGGACAATCTGCTCTCCTAATGAGGTTTCAAGAATCCTACTACACTTTCGTTTAATAGGAAATCTTATGAACAAAAACTAGGTGATCAATTCTAGTTTAAGCCTTAAGACATCAAGAGGAGGAAGTTCTTCTAGAAATCTACTTATTTACATTCAGTTACTAACTTAACAACCCATGATCTCCCTAGATCTAACAACCGAACTACTCACACATGACTAAATTGACAAGAAAATAAGATGTAATGAAGAATATGATCAAGAACAAAAATATAATGAATAATAATATATTAAAAACGAAATAATGAAATAGAATAAGGTTTAGAAAACTTCTCCACACTAGCAATGACAGAATGAAATGAAATGATAAGCCTTCAACAATCTTCAAAGGAAACAAGAACAAAACCAAAGAGAAAATGAGAACAAAGTGTTTCAAAACCAAAAGAAAAGAAGAATGAATCCAGCTTTTTGCTGTAGAGGCTCAAAATCCTTTATATAAGACCAAATAACACGTCAAGATCTTGGTAAATAAGGTATGATAGAGCAAATTTCGTGACTGGGTGAATTTCCAAAATTGGCTTCGTCAGAGCATGGACCGATCGATCTAGGTAGGGATCGATCGATCCAACATAAAAATCTTCTCTTCTTCACGTGCAAGTCGATCCGCAAGTGATCTGCACATTTTTTAAATATGGATCGATTGATCCACAGTAGGATCGATCAATCCACAGTAGGATCGATTGATCCACAGTAGGATCGATTGATCCACAGTAGGATCGATTGATCCGTGCTTGATTGATCCTCCTACGGGTTCGTTCTGAGACAGGACTGACATGTCTTCAGTAAAACAGTCATATCTTCTCAACCACTAATCAGAATGACTTGAAACCACCGCCAATGTGAATCTAACTCAATTTTATATGTCTTGTAAAAATTTGAGATTGAAATTCCTAGGGGAAGACCTTCGTCTGACATGATCTTTAAGATACTTTGGACTGGTTCTGCATTGTTATTTCACTTGTTTGCCTCTTTTTGCCTCAAATCTTCATTCCGAAGCTTCAATTCAAGCTCCAATGCATTAAGCACCTATTAAGACTCTAAAAAAACCAAAAGACTCGAAAAACAAAGGAAAAATAAGGATTAAAACATGTCAAAAACCCAATATACCAATAGTAGCATTTGTAGAAGAAGGCATTAAGCCTGATCTGAAGAAGTCAGAGATCCCACAAATTATGTATGGGCCTACTGTTTTCCATTGCAGTTTTGAAGAACCTAGAGGTTAAACCATCAGGTCTTGGTGACTTGTTTGAGTTAAGTTGATGCATTGTCTTAGTAATATCTTCAGCTGTGGGGATCTTAATCATTGTCTCTTTGATTGCAGGTGTGCATCTATAAGGGAGGAGAGTGGCGAGCATAACAGTACATGAAGGCATAGGACTGTGGCTAGTGGGAGCTAGGATTTGTTGGAAGTGGGAGATGGCCATTTGACTCATGATTGTAGGATCGTTTACAAGTTCTTCAGTGGGCATTGTGAAACCTCTAATGGCATTGAAGGAGTTTCTGGATTGTGAGACACGATGGAAGTAGGTAGATTTATGATCCCCAGTCTTCAACCAATTGATTCGTGATTTTTGTTTGAAGTATTCCTCTTCTATTTTCCTCAAATGGTTCCATTTTTCATGTAGTTCTTTTTCTTGCAGATAGATTGATGTGGTTGGATTCTCCAATGCTTGTACTTGCACAATTTTTAGCAAACGGTTAGCTTCTAAAACCCTCTCCTGGATTTTTGAATAATTCTCTTTGTTAAGTATTTTGAGTGGCTTTTTTATATCTTTTAGTTTCACACATAGAGAAGCTAAGGTGGAGTCAGTGATTCCAATGGAGGCCCAAGCCAAGTCAACAGTTGTGAGGAAGGATGGATGAAGGGCTAGGTAATTGGGGAACTTGAATGGTTTGGAACCAACTGTTGGGACTGAGGAGCCAAAATCTAGGAGGCTAGGAGAGTGGTCAGAGAACTCAGGTGGGAGGAAAGTGACAGAGCTATGGGTGTATTGGTTTAGCCAGTGAAAATTGGTTAGCAATCTATCCAACTTTTAAGCAATTGGATCTAGTGGTTTTTTATTGCTCCAAGTAAACTGGAGTCCTAGAAACTTGAGATCGGATAGGTCGATTTGTTGTAGGTAGTCTCTAAATTGTACCATTTTGGTGGTTAGGTGATTGATAGAGGCCTTGGAATGTTCTGCATGGTGCAGGATTTGATTGAAGTCTCATGCAACCACCCAAGGAGTTGTCGAAGCTACATAGGCTTGCTCAAACTGGATCAGGTCATGCCATAACTCAACTCTCTCTTCATCTAAATTTGAAGCATAAATTGTTGCCATTAAGAAGTTATGACCCCTGGTATTCTCATTTAGCAGGTCATTGATTGTTTGGTTTGGTAAATAGAGGTGATGCTGACTGGAGGCTTCCAGATGATGATTAGTTGGCCATCAATATCGGATTGGTGGTTGGAAACAAAGTTCATCTAGGGCAGGTACGATTAAGTATAGGGTTCAAGTTTGTTTCAGTAACATGGATTTCTAGAAATGCACCAAAAAGGGGCTGGTGCTGGGACAACCAAGTAGATATATGTTTTATTTTATCCTGACCATTTAGGCCACGGATATTCCAAAAAAATGCTTTGAGATTCATAGGGAGGGTAGGTGATTCTCCTCAGGAGAGGAAGGACCATGGTCAGAGGGCAAGAGAAGTGAGGGAGAGGATCAGGATTTGGCAATGGGAGGGGAGGTGATTATAGAATTGGGTTCTGGGGGTGGTGGTGAAAGGACTTGGTATTGGTTGGAAGTGATGAATGGGTTGAAAGGGTGGGATGTATTGGAGATAGGTGTAGCATTCGCTAGGTAAGCTCCATAGTGGGGGGCTGAGGAAGTGATAGTTGGGAGGCCAAGTATAGTAGGAATACCCAGTATAGGGGAGATACTTGAAGGAGAGTTCAAATCTTCTTGGGCAGCAATAGGTGGGGATGATTGGTTTGAGGGTTGATGTACTGCCATAGGTGAATCCATATGGGAGTTGGGTGGGGTTGTTTGGTCTGGTGTGGCTAGTGGGTGTGAAGCAGAGGACATGATTGGGTTTTTTGGTGTGTCAGGAAGGTTATGGGGTGGCATGTTTTTGTAGGCGGTGGTGGGGTGTTTTCTGTTGGTGGCGTGTTTTCTTTAGGTGGTGGTGGAGTAGTCAGTGGGTGATGGCATTTGGTAATAACATGACCGATAGCTTTGCAGTTGGTGCATGTTGGTGGTATCCATGGATAGGATACGTCCACCAAAATCACTTTCCCATTAGATCTTTTAACATCCACTTGTGTAGGCAAAGGTTTAGTCAAGTCTACCTCGACTTGTATTTGGCGACTTGGGGAGGATTCCTGTGGGTATGGAACTAATATGGTTAGGGGTGTAGTTAGCTGAGATTGGAATAGTGGAATTTCCATTTTCAGAAATTAGATATGGAATAGGGACTTCATCCAAATTAGGGTTTGTTTGAATAGTAACCACCTTTGGTGGATTGAGACTGTCTCCACTTGTAGGTGGAACAATAGTAGAGAGGAAGGAGGGCAAGAAACTGCTTCCGTAGTTGGGAATAGTGTTCTGGCGTTTGGGAGTTTGTGGATGCGAGAAGCAGAAGAGGAGGAGAAGAGAGGTGGGAATTGGGATTGGTAATGGGGGTCTGGTGGTGGATCTGGGGGGATAGGTGGTGGAGTGGTAACTGGTGTTGACTATGGTGGGGGAATTTTTTTATTCCGTATATTTTTATATATCTTGTGACAATGGCAATAAATAAATTTACCACAATTTTTACGTTTTAGAAACTTGATTTCGTTATGTTTTACTCAAAAGCAATGCATTAAGTTTTTACAACTTTTTTAACGATTGCATGTACTATATATATTGGAGGTGCTTAAAACAACAACTAACTAGGTGAAACGAAAAAATGTTACTTGATTATTTATATCATAGTTTTGCATATGTTATTATTTGGCAAAATGCTTTTAAAATTTAAAGTGATCTTATCTAATATTTTAGAAAACACATTCTCAAATAGCTCTGAAAAACTGCCACGTGGGAGTCTAGAATGGTGACATGTGTCTTTTTTTTCCTTCTGCACACCAAATTTATCATTTACAAAACACCACTTCTATTATTTACAAAAAATACATATACACATAAATTTAATAAATTGTCTTAAACTTTATAAATGTACCACTTTTTATTGATTATTATATATAGATTTAAAATTATGATGGCAAAAATGGAGAAAACATGTAAGCTATTCCTCCAATATTAAAGTCCTAACTAACTTTGGAAGGGTCTTTTAATCTACTTACGAATGTCCAACAATTTATAAATTTTACTTTGCAAAAGCTTACTCTTTGGTGAGGAAGAGAGAAACAATAGACTAAGTAAGAGACCTGGTAAAAGTAAAAGAAAGTTCAAGGGACCAAGTTTCGGTCTTGCTCAAAGCCTCGAGAGGAGAAAAGAAGGGCACATAAAGGAGTTTTAGAGAAGCATCATGCCATAGATAATATAGTATGTTTGTCTAACTTAGCTATTCGTAGCACACAAATATGCTTCCAAAAGAGGGACCGTCTAGATATATGAAAGATTTTGGGATGGACTAAAGACTTGGCAATTATGTATATCAGAACATTCGTATTTGGCATTTATTTGAGATATTTTAGTATCAAAATTTGTATCCTATGTACAAATATTTTGTACATAATAATTAAATTAAATTATAACTTTACTCTTTCAATCGTTTAATATATTTGAATTGTTTATATTCATCAAATAAACTATTTCGCGCAACGCGCAAATTTTACCTAGTTTAACTATAAGATCATATAGAAATGAAAAAAGTAAAAGGAAAAATTTAGCTAGAGTAGTTAATTAATTGGATCCCCGCACGTGGAATCACTATGTTTATTTGTTAATTTGCGCATAGGTTGTTGGCAAACAAAAACTATGAATTGGACAATCATTTTGTTGAACCCGTTTCATCCCATGTTTGGGAGTTAAGAGAAACGACATTGACTGATAAATTATATTATTATTGACTTATTTGTTAAGTTTTTGAGAATAGCAATTGATTTTATACTTTTATAACGATATTTTAAAAAATTGATTGTTTATCATATTTGATCTTGACATAAATGACTAACTTAATTTTTTTTTAACTAAAATTCCTGGCGCAAGGCGCCAGACACCATCTAGTAACATTCATTTGAAAGGATGTGTTTGATTTATGCAAGTTTTTCATATTCTCCAAAGCCCATTTTTAACTCTTAAATTTTGCTTTGAAGCTCAATATAACATGAGAACAAGAGTGTCTACTATGCATGATCCTTTCCTGTAAAATCTCTTATCAACCAAAGAAGCCCCTGAAAGATCTTTAGACTTTGGGTCTCTGACCATGTACAACCTGTGTTACATTTGAAATGTCCTTGATATGAAGGGCTCCAACGATGCTCTGTAATCGTTGCAATTTCATGTGTAGCTTCATGTTTCTGTTTGATCCAGTGATCAGCCTCATCTTTGGCTTTTGCAACAATCCGATCCGCTAGAAAACATTTCCCCTCATATAGCAATTTGGTTCTATTCTTTCATAACACCCAAAACAGCCATGAAATCGCAGATGTAATGTCTTCAGACATATTTTTACATACCTAATGTTATAAAATAGACAAACAAAAGTCATTAACTAGAGCATGGACATTAGCAAGAGTCCACACTTGACAAGCCATAGGACATTTTATAAGAATATGATTAACAAACTTAATTTCCTTCAATCAAACCAACAACAAAAATTAGTTCGAAACCCTCTTGTTTCGAACATGAATCCATGAGAAGGCAAAGACTTGGCTATCCTTTATCTATTGAAAGAAGATCCTTTTTAGAAGGCATTAAATGTACAATCATGACTTACCTTCATTGTGTAGATCCCATGCTTAGTACCATACCAAACAAAAAAAAATTGGCTTTTGAAAATAATTCATACAAATTTTGCATGTTTTAATTTCCAGAGTCATGATTAAATAAGGTCTGAAACTTTCCGACTAATGTTCATAAGAGAATTTAAATTCATAGTCTTTCTATCTTCACCATCATGAAACTGAAATATATAATTCTCATTGATACTTGTATTAAGAAAGGTATTTATACACAAACTAATTTAATGTTTTTTACATATTTGAGAAGGTTTTTCATCTCTCTAGCGGCTAGTTGATGATCCTAATATTATTCGCTTCCAAATAAACTTCATATTTCCACACTCTCCGTCAAGTTGGTACATGTATATCCATGATAACTTGCCAATATTATGATGAAAGGTCTTTCCACTTACTACTTAATTAGAATATCGGCAACTTGATATTCTGGTTGTTATGTAGTAAGACTCAAGAAAATATGAATGAGATAGAGCTTTTGAGAAAACTACTTCTCGTACTGATTACTTGCAAAGAGATTGGTCTTTAAATAGACCTTACAACTGAAAGCCTGAATAAATGCAACAGCTACCTAGTCTAAAGCTAACGTGCTCTGACTCCTACATAATAGGACGACTTATTCAAATTGAAAGATTCAAACATACTGAAAGTGCAACTGAAACAAAGTTTATTCTTCAATTCCTCCCCTAAACTGGAAATGCTTCCTTCCAGTTTACTCTTCTCTGCGACAGACCCCCATCCTTTCTCTAAGCTTCTCAAACACATCGAGCTTAACAGCTTTGGTCATGACATCCGACAACTGATCTTGTGTACCACAATAACTCAGCAATATAACTCCATCATTCACCAACTCACGCAAGAAATGATATCTCACATGAATATGTTTGCTCCTACCATGTAACACTGGATTTTTTTATAACTTTATTGCAGAGCTATTATAACAAAACAGTGTAGTACCTTCTCCCTGAGCTGAACCAATCTCTTCAAGAATGTTTCTTAACCACACCGCCTGACATGCTCCATATGCTGCTGAAACAAACTCAGCCTCTGTTGTTGACAAAGTCACTATTGGCTGCTTCTTTGAAGCCCACGAAATTACTCCTCCACCAAGCAAAAACACATAACCTGAAGTGCTTCTTCGATCATCAACATCCCCTGCATAATCGCTGTCAACAAACCCCACCAGCCTATGCTATCCTCTCTGCTTATACTGAATACCGTAACCAGCAGTCCCTTGCACATATCACAAGATTCGCTTCACAGCTAACATGTGTTGCTCATTCGGATTCTCCATGTACCTACTAACCAGATTTACAGAGTAAATTAAGTTTGGCCTTGTAGCAGTTAAGTACATGAGGCTCCCAACCAGCTGTTTGAATGTTGTTGAATCGACTGCTTCTCCAGCCTCTGCCTTGGACAGTTTGTGACCTGGTACTATCGGATTCTTAACAGAATTGCTACTCTCCATTCCGTACTTCTTCAACATTTCATCAGCATACTTCTGTTGTGTTATAAAGATCCCTTGTTCATCCTGAATCACTTCAACTCCGAGGAAGTACTTCATTTTACCGAGATCAGTCATCGAGAATTCTTCCATCATAGAATTCTTGAACTCCTTCAACATAGAAACACAATTTCCAGCATAAATCAAATAATCCACATAAAGACTTACTATCAAGATGTTGTCATCCTTCCTTTTCACGAACAAGGTATGCTCACAGTTGCACTTTTCAAACCCCTCCTTCATGAAATACCCTTCGATCCGACTGTATCAAGCTCTATGAGCTTGTTTCAGTCCGTACAGAGCCTTATTCAACTTGTACACCTTGCTGAACTCTTCCTCCACCTCAAAACCTTTCGGTTGTTCTACATACACATCTTCATTCAATTCTCCGTGTAGAAAGGCACTCTTAACGTCCAATTGATACACCTTCCAACCTTTTGTTGCAGCCAAAGCAAGAATCGATCTGATCGTGTCCCATCTTGCTATTGGTGCAAAGACTTCATGAAAGTCTACTCCGTACCTTTGATGATACCCTTTTGCCACCAATCTGGCCTTGAATTTGTCGACTTCACCTTTCTCATTGAACTTAGTTTTAAACACCCATTTTACCCCAATAACTTTGGCCCCGTCTGGTAGCTCCATGAGCTCCCATGTGTTGTTTTCTTCGATCGAAGTGATCTCAACCTCCATAGCCTTTCTCCAAACTTCTTGTTGAGCAGCTTCTTCGAAATTTTCTGGATCCTCGGATGCAATAAACATTGCCATGATATCTTCTCCATCTTCTGAGATAAGAAACCCTGCGTTTCCAACAACATAATCCTTCATCCAAATTGGCGTTTGTCTTGTTCTTCCTGTTGTTTCACGGACTAAATTTTGAGGCTGAGGTTGTTGTTGTTCTTCTCCTTCATCTCCCTCCGTCTCTGCATTTTCTATTTCTGCGTCATCAGCTTCTGGTTCTCCGGGTGTTGGACTCATAGTTTTTCCATCCTTTGCATCTGTCATGTATCCATCCCATGATAGCTCCTGATTTTCCAGATTCTCGTCCCACTCCCATCCTTTG
>OVAP01003057.1:0-17593 GCA_900406295.1 Aurinia saxatilis
CCCCCTTCTAATAGGCTACATCCGCCACTGCACACACGCAATAATGTATAGAAACTGGAGTAATATACGAGTAGTCAAATGACTCGATCCACAAGTAAGCTAATTTGACTATATGCATTTGGAATCAACAGTCTAAGACAATATAACATTATTAAATACACCACATGAAATGGCATAAGTTGACAACGACACTCGTTTTCTAAAAAATTGCCAAATTCATCTATAAAACCATCAAGGTGGAAACATGAGACGCTCCCAAGAAAATACACATAAGAAAACTCTTTTTCCCCCTTTGATGTTGATGATGATGATGATCATGAGCAGAAAGTGGGTAAGACCATATCAATGTGTATTTTTACTATGCATGGTCATAGCATTATTAGATGTAGTGAGTAGTAGTGATGATGCAAAGATGAAGGACAAGATCATATCTTTGCCAGGCCAACCTCCTAACCTCAATTTCTCCCAATTCTCTGGCTATGTCACTGTTGATTCAGCGGCTGAACGGGATCTCTTTTATTGGCTAGCCGAAGCACCTAGTGCCGGCAGTTCCAAGCCCCTAGTCCTATGGCTGAATGGTGGTCCTGGATGCTCTTCCATTGCCTACGGTGCATCCGAGGAGGTTGGTCCTTTTCGGGTTAATCCAGATGGAAAGACTCTTCGTCTCAACATCTATGCTTGGAACAAAGGTAGATATATAGTATTACACGCAAATGCGATAAATAATGAACCTTTGATGGTAGGATTTGGTTATAAAATGCATATTTAAGTTTATACATTCAGCTAATAATTAATATATATGCAGTGGCAAATATGTTGTTTCTGGACTCACCGGCGGGAGTTGGATTCTCTTACACAAACACTTCATCAGATGAACAAACCGTTGGAGACAAGAGGACAGGTCTTATATAGACAGTACAGTAGTTTTGTAATTGTATTGAAAATTGTTTATTGACTAATAGTTTAATACTAATTAAAATATGAAATGTGGGGACAGGGGAGGATGCGTACAGATTCTTGGAGAGATGGATGGAGAGATTCCCTGAGTATAAGCAAAGGCCTTTTTACATCGCCGGAGAGAGCTATGCTGGTAATTTATTTGCTAAAAGCCTTCAACTTCTAAAAGATATTTTTCATGTGAGATTTATGTATGGGGATCCAATAATATTAAGCAGTTGAACCAAACCATTCTGGTTGTTGACCTGACTCTAATTGAATATATTCATGAATGCACTTTCCGGTCCATACATGATACATTTCTAGAACTGAACCTACAAAAACTTTTTTTATTTTGATTCAATGGAGATGAAATTGTTGTTGATATATAGGCATTGCAATTGTCTTGGTGATATCCAGCTAGGACCATATAGCACATCTATGTACACAAACAGGG
This sequence comes from Aurinia saxatilis, assembly GCA_900406295.1. Taxonomy (NCBI): domain Eukaryota; kingdom Viridiplantae; phylum Streptophyta; class Magnoliopsida; order Brassicales; family Brassicaceae; genus Aurinia; species Aurinia saxatilis. The sequence goes on from OVAP01003057.1 coordinate 1,394, forward strand.
GTAATTAACGGGTTTAGTAAAACAAAACAAAATGAAAATCAACAACAACCCACTTGACTTTTCTCTTTTTTGACCAAATTAAGTCTTTACAAGTAACGAATACGAAGAAGGTTGTAGTGTTATGACGTTGCGGCTGGAACAACCACATTATATCATCAACTGATGTTATACTATTTCATTAGGACATTATATTCCGGAGCTAGCTCAATTGATCGTCAATCGTAAAAAGGGTGTCAAAAACCCCAATATCAATCTTAAAGGGATTCTGGTAAGTATTTAAAATTTGTATAACTCATTTGGAAATCTTATTAAATACTAAAATTGTGAAATGAATTGAAAGATGGGGAATCCTCTGGTGGATGATTACAATGACAACAAAGGGATGCACGAGTACTGGTGGAACCACGGGCTGATATCGGACGAAACCTACACTCAACTGACCAAGTGGTGCCTCAACGACACCATCCTCTTCCCCAAACCCAATTGCAACGCTGCCTTGAACCAAGCCTTTTCTGAGTTTGGTGACATCGACCCTTACAACATTAACAACCCTGCATGCACCAAAGGCTCATCATCATCGATGACGATGCAAGCATGGCTATATCGAGGGAACGATGAGTGCGTTACTGGATACACACGTAAGTATATGAACGATCCCAATGTGCAGAAGTCCTTTCATGCCCGCCTCAACCTCACTACTTGGACACCTTGTAGCCGTGTTGTAAGAAAGAACTGGAAAGACTCACCCAAGTCCATGCTTCCAATCCTCAAGAATCTCCTTCAATCTCATCTTCGCATTTGGATATTCAGGTATAGTACTATTGATCATAATTTTTGTATAAGAAAAATAAAATGACCTCCAACTTAAAACCAATCACCAGAAGGTTTGAATTAATTATGACTCTTATATCTTAAACTTTATTGATTCTTCAATAATCTGATCTTCATATTTTTTTTAATAATCGGTTTGGTCAATCTTTCGATCTTCCAATATATAAAATATTGTATCTTATTAACATGTTTAAATTATATGTGTATAGTGGGGACTCGGACGCAGTGTTGCCGCTAAGTGGGACGAGGCATTCCATAAATGCTATGAAGTTGAAGAGCAGCAAAAGATGGTACCCTTGGTACCATTCACACGGCCTAGTGGGAGGGTGGAGCCAGGTTTACGAGGGTGGCTTGCTAACGTACGCGACGGTTAGAGCCGCAGGGCATGAGGTGCCATTGTCTCAGCCTCGTCTCTCTTTTTTCCTCTTCACACACTTCCTCGCCAACCACTCTCTTCCCTCCTCTTCTTCTTAACTACACTTCTATAAACTCCAAACATCAGACAGAGGATACAGTACATTTTTGTAAACATCATCATCTGCTTGTGCTCATTGTGTAGCTGATAAATAATGAATTTATAGTTGGGCATAATTCTTATTCTTGGACCTTGTATTTAGTGTTCCATCTTGATATATATAATGCTTTTGTTTGTGTGTGTAGTTGTTGGAAGACAAACATATAATTTGACTCTTGTTTCTTATGATATTGAATTTTACAGAAATGAGTACATAGAGATCAAACTTTTATTCATTTACAATCCCAAGTCTCCAACATTAGCTCACAAACAGATCTTTTAGAGTCCCAATCGCCTACAAAAAGAAACAAAGCATGGATGAGTTATGGAACAACATAAATAAGTTATACATACAGAATGTTCAAGCATGTATTTAGAAGGTAGAGAAAGAGCAAAAGAAAAAAACACATACTGGGCTTTATCTTCAAACCAGTTGTAAACGGATTTGACGGAGTCGACGACAGGACCGGCATGTTTATTGAAGAAGGTGGTGACATCCCCCGCGGCTGAGTCTATCCTCTGTCCGATCGTTGGTGTTTCCTCGGCTGAAACCAAGACCGCCACAAGCAGCATCATAGCCAACACCAAAGCCACCTTCTTCTCCATCCGGTCCGGAAAAGGTTGATTTACTTCTCTTCTTAATTTTTTTTCAACAAAAAAACTTGTAAGGGAAGAAATGAAGAGAAACTACATGCCCATGAGTCTATATATATAACTTGCTCTTTCTATTTTTAACTATCAGTTTTGGCGCTGTAATTATTTTGTAAATGATAGTTGGTGGTGATCCATCATTATATCCATGGGGTGTGTTAAAAGTTCTGTTTTTGTTGGTTATTAAGCACCTAAAACCAAAAATAGGCTTAACATGTCATCTTTGTGGTTGGAAAACTACATGTAATTATTCTTTTGTAATAAACATTTGGCTGATAACAATTTGTAAAACTAATCGTTAGAAACCTCAAGAAGATTGCAAAGCTTGGTTTCAACTGAAAGATTATGGTTTTGAACAATCTAATTCCGACTATCCTCTATTCACATTTGCTGGCAAGAGAGTAATAGATATAGATTCATGATTAACCCATAATTTTTAATGATTACAGTGCAGATGAAAGTATGATAGTTGTTACAGACTCGGTATACACATTGAGTCAGAGAGAACACACTTCAACGTTTAGCACTCAAGGTTGGTTCAACACAATACCAGTACATGTCTTTACCACCGTGAGCTTTGCCGAGATTTAGTACCATTATACAAGCGGAAGAGACCAAAAGCTGATATGCAAGAGATCAAAACCACCCCAATGCTAGCAAACAAGGCGCTCGCAATTCCTTCACCCACTTGGTTACAGAACTTCCCATACATAGTACAAATCTTCATCCACTGGAGCTCTGGCTCTCCCAGCTTTGCAAAAGCTGCAGACTGTGCCGCTGCTGCAATCCCCGCCACACACAAGTACGCCATCGCCTGCTTATACATACAAAACAAAGTGATCAACAGTGCTATGTGAACAAATGGGGGCTTAATTGTCTTCAATACAAAGACCAGGTCAATTAAATCGCTTTCATTTTAGCAGGACCATCATTCTTGTTGACATTAATATCACATTAATATCGACCGCGTTTTTTCATCAACTAGTCTATGCAAGAAGCCTTAAGTATATAACTTGCTCTCTGTACATTTAGTAGATGGACCCTCAATGCATTTTAACTTATTACGACCAAATCCCGAAGAATCCAGCCTAAATTCTTTAAACTCTTGTACCCTACCAAACAAATGAAAACTCATACAACCAAAGTAGACTGACTTCTCAACACCTCAAGCACCGGACTTTTCAACTCTTAGAGAGCATTCACTGACCCACAAATTCAACAGCAAACTTAGAAGGAGACTTAATAGTTGACCTAACCAAGCAAGAACAGAGAGCAACTTCACACTCAAAAGATCAAATGGGTTTTAACAGACTCACCTGATCTCCACAGAAAATGGCCCAAGCCAGAGGCTTACTGAACAAGACGCTTCCTTTAATAAAACCCACCACGCAACGAACCGCCTGCACCAAAGAATAAGCCGCAGCCATACCATTCACCACCACCAAAAACCTGAACTCCAGAAAACAAAACTTATCACTAAAGCTGTAAAATTTATACAAATTTGAAAGTGATTGATTAAGGTGGTTGGTGAAGAGCTTACACAAGAGCCTTCATGTCTGTGTATTTAGCCTTCTTCTCGATTGAGAAAATCTTTCTGACTTCAACATCTGTAGCAATGAGAACCGCGGAGACAAGAGCGAGAGCACACACAGCACATCTCAAGATGAGTTCCGTGACTCTAACTTTCCGATCCATCAGCTTCTTACTGGTTCCGATGGCGTTTCCGGGACTGATTCCGACTCCCAAATAATCCATCTTTTATGTAAAAACAAGGAAACTTTGTGGTGAGAATGTTGAGAGAGAGACTGGGGAAGAAGAAGGAACTTTAATTCGTTGTTGTTGGCTTAAAGAATAGGCTGCTTCGTGTTGAGTAACCACTGGCTTAAATACAAAAGACAAAATTTTGCATTGAATGAACATTACAAAGACTCTGGTTTAATACTTTAATTAGAAGAAAAAAAACGTATGTCAAGAGATTAGTGGTACTCGTGACTATCTCTATGGCTCTATCTTTAAAAAAGTAAAAACTAGTTTGATGGTTTTCCTTTATTCCCAGCAGTTTTATTTGATGGTTTTTAATTTCAATCATTTTAGTAAAATACTAATATTTTTGGAAACTAAATTTACAAACTAAATAACTAAATTCCCCAAAAAGTACTCCATCTTTCTCTAAACTCTCTGTCTTCTAGTTCTATCTAAATTCTAGAGAAAACATTTCAACTTTTTCAGTGTGACCGATGTCTGCCAACATTATACAATCTTTACAAATATATTTTAGTCTTTGTGTTGCTTTTTTTGTTTTTTCTCTTTTGTTTTTATTTTATCCTATCTAAACTAGTAAGTCTTTATGACTTCAATCCACCTATCATATCCCACTATATTCAATTTTGCATTGCCTTATACTCTTTAGACTCTTCAAACAATTGTAAGCAATATTATCCCGAATTCTTCAAAGCTTTTCTACTATCTTTTGCTTAATCCTTTTTATCGGTTGAGATTAAATCTTCATCCATCTATTGGATTTATGTTGGTATTATCCCGAATTCTTCAAAGCTTTTCTACTATCTTTTGCTTAATCCTTTTTGTCGGTTGAAATTAAATCTTCACCCATCTATTGGATTTATGTTGGAGTGTAGTTTCTCTCGGATTAAAGTTTAAAGTTTATTTAGTTGCTCAAATCAAATAGTGAAGATTTGGAGACATCGATGAGTTGAATGATCTTGGTTGAATGAGTTTAGGACCTCACTAGGTGATTCCAAGTTCAGGGCAAGTTAACTCACTCCTCCATGTCTCCACAAAATTTCAGCTTCATTGAATGAGTTTAGGACCTCCATTTCAGGTTCAACTTGAGACTCTTCGGATTTAGCCTTCTAACTTAATTTTGCTCAAGTGGTCTAAATTGTCTCAATCCCTTCAAAACTTCACCAAATTCATCTAGAGCCTTCATTAAACACTCTTAAGCATCTTGAGAGGTTCCTTTATTTTTTTTCTTCTAAATTGGGTACTCAATACACATGAATATGCATGCAAAATTGCTATTTTTCTAAAAGATACCATCCTAAATGAAGTTTATGAAAAATAAGTATAGATGATGCAATGCAAGGGTGTTTATGCAATAAATGGATGATAAAAAGACTAAAAACCTAGGCTAATATGACATTTAAATGCAACACATCAATAATCAATGATTTGAGATAGTTATGTTCTTTAATAGTGTTTCAAACCGTTTGATTTCGTAGAGAATTTTGGTTTTTGGAATGAAGAAATATAGGAACACAGGAAGAACCATCGAAGAAGATTTTTGTATACTGATTTGAATGATTATGTATTTATATATATATATATATATATATATATCAAATTAGCATATCTCCAATCCTAATTTCAACTGGTTTTAAACCAGATTAAGCTAGATCCCTAATTTCTTTCTTCTTGTTCTTTTAGTGGTTCCTTAATGTCTCCGTTGGGTCATCCACTTGTTTATCTCGCCTTGAGCTAGGCCTTTCCGGTCAGGGACTGCATGCGCTCTGTGTCATTACTGCAAAGATTAGGCCGAGATCGTTTTAATTTTCGGTTTGTTTAAAGGCTTTAACCGGTTCTTTACCTAACCTTTTCCAGAAGTTAAACATATCTCCGTGTTTGGAGATCTCATTTTGGTGTTCAAGCCATGTTCTGCATCTTCATAGGTAGATTTAATCCACTATAAGAGGTTTATTTACTACCGCTTTCCTTAAGATTGTTTGGAGCTTCATTTTAATTTGTGTGTTTTTTTTCCTTTGAATGTATTTATTTAGTTTCATTCTGAATGGTATGGTTTATATTTCTAAATGTTATCTCTGGCAAACAGTTTCCGATTGACTGGTTTTGTCTCCAGAGAGGTAATGTGTCCGTTGGTTAAGTGGTCATGGCCGGGCCTGAGCACAAAAAGATGAATGATTATTCTTGGGCCCCCATTTTTGTCATACATCTTTTTGTTTGGGTATGTAGAAAAAAATAGTTTCTTTTTATCCTCGTCTTCTTTTTTTTCTTCTTCTACTTTGTGATCTAGTTGGCCAACATTTATTCTTGTTTATTCAATATTTTGAAAACTTTCTGTTTTATCAAATGTTTTTGGATACCAAATCAAAATCATTTGAATTTGAAAGAGAATGTGTTTGATTATGTTTATTTATAATTATATTGAAGATCTCTATTTTTTTTTTCTCGTCGATGGGCTCTGATACCATGTTAAGCTTCATGGGCTTCCAACTAAAAGCCAATTGACAATTAGTGGAGAGACCCAATCTACTTATATATTACTAGTGTTCCCTTCCAATTTCCGATGTGGGATATAATCCCTAATAGTATCTAGTTTATTGTTTAAGAAAATCTTAGATGAAAAAGGAAAAAAAGAATACACATCAGATATAATCTAATATGATTGTCACTAATTGTCAATGATAAAATAATCCATTAAGAACCGATATTTGAAGTTCCTTTCTTTTGGTTTTTGGCTAATAATTTAAAAAGTTTCTTAAATTTGAGAATGATAAAGAAAAATGTAGAATTAATTGATGTATGTTGGTATAAATATAGTTTTAGGGGATATCAGCCCCTAGCGCATTAGTAAACATTCATACCTAGTTAAATTTCTGTTTAAATTAGTCAAATCATTTTACATCCTATCACTGTGTATTTGCCACATATGATTTTTTTGAAAAAATAAAAAATAAACAATGAGGTAATAATTTCTATTAAAAAAATTAAGTGATACTTACAAACGTTTTTACAAGAAAAAGAAAAGATAAAGAATTGAAAAACCCCTTCAAATGTAAATGGTTTTGAAAATTGACCATGGGTGAAGAGGATGCGAAATACAAAGGTCCAGAAGGTGCTAAGTGGCACGGGAAGAGACGTTCGTGAACTTTCGTGGAATTGACACGGAATCAAAGATCATTCCCCCATTCCACACGTATTTGTAAGGTATATATATCAATATATTAATTTAAGATTTGAAGTATGGTGGAAGAGAGGAAATGAAATGGTCGTGGGTTTTAGAGCATTTAAGAGTACACAATTATTAATGTAAGATGGAGGCAGAGAGATGAAAGTGAAATATGAGAGTATGGGATTTGTCATAGAAGTAAGCAATGCTCCATCTCCTTTTCTTTATTATCGGAAAGTGTATGGAAGAAAGGTTCACGTCCAATGAAACACTAAAAGGATTTGGAACAATGAGTGTGCAAATTTGCAGTGACTATTGAGACAAACGTATCCAATTGTGGGGTTGGTGAACTTTGGCGCGGTGTGGTGCATGCGGTTGGTTAAAAGTCATTTCTCGTGTAATCATGATTCTCTTCGACCACCATAACCCGTAATGGTGTTGGCTATCACGACTTTTACGACAACAAATCATCATTATCATTATTAATTTCATAGATATCTGATTATCTGAATAATCATATTACGATATTAGTATTGGGTCTATTGATGAATCGATGTGGGCTATATATCTGATAACTTAGGCTCAGGCTAATAGATTTAGAGCCGGTTCTAAATTTGTCGGAAACAAGAAATCTAAAAATCGTTGGTAAGAATTTAGCTTTAAAAAAGATTATACTGATGTAGTGCATAATTAGGATAATTGCCATTTATTTATATTTTAAATATATTTTTTATTGTAGTAGTTATTTTAAAGAATATTCTAGAATATTGTGGTGTTTATTTTTTAGGAATAATTTAGAATATTAGGGTTTCAACTTTTCTTATAAATAGCCTCTTTTGTTTATTGTATTATTCAGTTTATGATTTGATTAATAAGCGATATCTTAAAGAGGTTTTGATAACCACTATGAAGAGTATTCACAAACTCTAGAGCTTTTGCGAAAGCTCTGAGAGGAGGACTCTCAAACCTTAGAATCCGGGTATTCTTAGACTCAACGGATTTCTAGTTCTATCCCTAGAACCTTCTGCTTTATCATCTAGTATCAGAGCCGCATCTCTTTGATTTCTCAATTAAGGAACGATTCTGGTTATCATGATGTTTGCTGGAAACATTTTTCCCATCACATGCGAAAGTCTATTTGTTGAAAGAGACGAAAACCATGATCTTTACAGAGAGATTTATGGTGATCCAATCTACGACATCTATGAAGAAGACGAAGTTAAGGTTTTCAACTTTGTTTTCAGGGAAGACAGTTTTGGGAATCAGATTCATGTAAAAGTTAATTTGTGCAACTTCAGTTTCATGCAAAATTCAGGTCTCGTGTTGGTCTGATAAAAAGTCAGGGTCCATCAAGGAAGCATCGTTATGAACCTCTAATGAAGATTTATATGCCAAAAACACGCTTGAAGATTCGAGGACGAATCTTTCTTGGTCGGTGAGACCTGATGCAGTGCATAATTAGGATAATTGCCATTTATTTATATATTTAATATATTATTTATTGTAGTAGTTATCTCAGAGAATATTCTAGAATATTGTGGTGTTTATTTTTTAGCAATATTCTAGAATATTAGGGTTTCAGACTTTTCTTATAAATAGTCTCATTTGTTTATTGTATTATTCAGTTTATGATTTGATTAATAAGAGATATCTTAAAGAGGTTTTTATAACCACTGTGAAGAGTATTCACAAACCCTAGAGGTTTTGCGAAAGCCCTAAGAGGAGGACTCTCAAACCCTAGAATCCGGGTATTCTTAGACTCAACGGATTTCTACCCTAGAAGCTTCTGCTCCATCAGATACTTTGGTTCCAGGTTTGAAAGAATGTATGATTCTATACCTAAAATAAAACCTATTAGTTATTCGATAGTAAAATGAAGACACTATATGAAATAGTTACATAAATAATGTACTTGCGTTTTACTTTTTTGTTTTCAGAAGTTTGAAGATGGTGAATCAAATAGAGAGGTGATATAGGATAAAAATATGAGAAATGCTAGAAGTGATGAATTGAGCACAAATTGATGAAGGTTGGAATTGAGGTGGTAATTAAAAGGGTGAAGAAATAACGAATATTGAGGTCCATAACATAGACTATACCGATTGTATGGGGTTGGTATGACATGAGGCAAAATGGAGATAAAAAACGAATGTCCATATTGACCTCATACTGATGGTATAGGCTCTATAATTTCCATCACAAAAAAAAAAAAAAAAATATGGAGTCTTGGGTAGTATTNAAACAATATGGAGTCTTGGGTAGTATCTATGGCTCCATACCGATGATCAAACTTCAATGCCAATTTTTTTTTCAAACTTTTCATGAACAGGCCCGCATCTAAACTCGGTTGATCCGGATCCATAATTCATTTCAAATATCTACAATTACATTTTTATGCTTGTTAAAATGTCAGTTTTAATTTTTCTTAAATCTTTTGGATCTAGGAGACCTCTTATGAGTTGTTATCAAATATTTGAATATATATTTTTTTAATTTACTGAATATTACTCTTTATTTTTTCCCTAATTCTTATTTTCATTATGTTTACTTTAAATTTCAAACAAAAGTTTCATTTAACTGTGTGTGAGTCTTACCTCTGATCAGTAGAGTTACTAGAGATGTCATTGATTGGATACCTCAATACTGAAATCTCGACAATAAAGTTACATGCAAGGAACTTGGATCGAAGCTTTTCCAGTTCAAGTTTGAGACGAAGGAAGACCTAGTTTTGGTACTTACGTAAGGACTATATCACTATAAGAGAGGTATGCTCACTATATCACTATATCTCTGAAACTTCTCCCAACAACATCTCCTTTTGGGTTAATATCGAAAGCATTTCTCTACATTTTTTGTCTGACCAAAAAATTAAAATGATAAGGGAGGAAACTTGGCAGTTTATTGACCGAATTTTTTATCAAGGAAGAGTACGAGTCTTGAAAATAGGTTGAGGCCCCTAGAAATGGTGTTGCCTATCCGACTCCATATTGGAGAGGTGCTAATTGCAGGCCTAAAATACGAGAAGTTTAATAAACATTTCTTATCATGTTTATCCCTTTCTCATGAAGAACGTGATTTCCCAAAGCTAGGCTATTCTAGAGGTATCAATGCTGGGTTGGGACCTTCTCAACGTCAAACACTAGAGATAATTGATACAAATAGAAGAAGACTACATAAGAGAAGTCATGAATGGTAAATGTGATAAGTGGTGTTTTGTGCATGTTTTCACCGGATTTTGATATGTCTTTTAACCTAATTTTTTATGCATTTGTGTTAGTTTGTTGCACATTTATCCATATTTTGCATTTTAGCTTGCATTTAGGAGTTTTCTCTTGCATTCTTGCATTTTACATCAAAATCATATGCATTAGGTACCAAATTGAGGACAAATTATTGGAGCTTCTCAAGATGATTAGGAGTTTTATACTAAGGCTCTAAATGAATTTGGTGAATTTTGGAAGAGTTTGGGACAGTTTTGACAACTTGAGCAAATTTGAACTAGAAGGCTCCATCCGAAGGGTCTCAGGTTGAAGCCCAAATGGTAGTCTTAAACTTATTCAATGAAGCTGAAATTTTGTGGAAATTTAGAAGAATGAGTTAGATTTCTATGGGATTTGGAATCACCTGATTTGAGTATCATATGGATAAGTTATGGATTTTAAACTGAAGACTGGTATTATGAGCTCCAAGGTGAAACAAGAGAAGAATTGAAGCCCATGTGCAGCCATATCGGGCAACACCCAATATTGTTGCACAAAGGGTTGGATTGAAACTTGATACGTCCCTGTACCACCATATCGGGCACTGCCCGATATGGGTGCCCGATATGGTGAGCAGGCGGAGTCTTATCTTCTTTCTTTGACCTTATCTTAATCCCCTTTGACCAAACTCTTATCTTATCCTTTAAATACCTATTAGCTGTCATTTTTATATCATAAGCTGGATTTCATCCTTATCTCTTTGAGAGAAGAACCACAAACACTCTCTCTTCTTGTAACCTTGAGATCTAGAGCTTAATGCTTAAAGATTTGATATTTGAGTTTTCACAAACCTCTATCTTATCTTTATTATCTTTTATTATGATTTCTTTGATAATTTTCTCTATGAATTTCTTGGTCATGAGTGAGTAGTCACCTTATTGGTCTATGGGTAATGGTAGATTTATGCATGAATAGGTTAGATCTTGAGTGAAAATGGTTAGTCTTCAAGGAAAGCTAAACTCTAATGATCATTAATGCTTTTCTCACATGAGAGATCAACAAGCTAAACTCTAATGATTTAGGCTTCAACACACCCACAAGGTGTTTGTTGTAATGCTTAAATGAATTAGTAGTTTAGCTTTACCTTGGTTCACCCTAGCTTCTTGTCTTATTAAAGCTGTCCCTTTTTGAGAGATCAATAGGGCATAGATCTTAGGCATCTTCTCATCTTGTTGATTGGAAAGATTGATTCCAAGGCTTGCCTTATGATTGTTCTTTAAAGCTATCTCTTGTGGGAGACCAATGGAGCATAGGTCTTAACTTCCATACAACAAGATGCTTGATGATTGCTTGAATAGATAAGATGTCTTTAAATGCTTGTTTCCTTAAACATGTTAGTCATAGGTTGTTATTGCTAGTCTCTTGTGAGGGATCAATGGAGACTAGTTGCTTGTCATCTACTCTTGTTTCAAAATGGTTGGTACATGATAAGATACTTGATTGAAAATGACATGTGTTTAGCTAATGTATACCTTGCATGCTCAAGAGAGAGTAAGGTACTTAGTGGTATATTGGACTCGTTCTTAAACTTGATCATCATAGGTTGATGGTTAAGATCATGGTACTAAGAGATTGGGTCAAGCAACACATAGTAGTCCTTTGCCTAGGATGGTTCTTCATTTGTGAACGACTAACCAATTACAAGGTCTATTATATTCTTGCATGATCGTTATTGCCATACCGAAGGCCAATATCTTCCCTTTATTAACTTTGCTTAAGTCTAGCTTTACTTTTATCGTGAGTCATTTTATCGTTTGTTTAATTTCTTGTTTGTTACCTGTTTGAAACCTACTTGATTGCTTTAGTATAGTAAAATTGTAATGTACTCAAAGTGTTGATCTCCTCCTCTGAGTGGATTGATACCCTATCACTATACTACAAAGCTCTTCAGAGACTTGTAGTTAAGCTATATGTCTTTGATATCTCGACCGTAACAAAGTCGACATCACAATGTCGTAAAAAAATGTCTCACAGAGGGTAGATATCCAAGCATGTTCAAAAGAGAATTTATACGGGATTCTCTTGACCCTTTGAGGTGCGATCCTCTACTGATTTTCTTTGTAAACTTTGTGAGCCCTGAAATCTCCTATGTGAGACACATGTGATGGCATCATGGGGCCATTGTGAAAGTCTTGCGATAGGTAAGGCCTTTGGCACTGAGTGAATGATCTATCAGAGTCATCATAGGATACAATGATCCTCTTTGAGTTGTTCATGATGGTTTACTTGTAATGCAAGAAGGAAAAAAAACTGAAATTAGTAAAGTGAAAAAAAAAAAAGCTTAGATGAAAATGTAATCTTAATGTGAAAGACATAATTGTTCCTCCCTGGTAACGGCGCTAGAATATTTAATGGAGTCTAACTTTCGTCCAATTTATTTCTGCAATCTCAATAGTATTTAAGGATGGAATCCACATAGATCAAAATGTGCACAATGTCAAGATCAATAAGACTAGATCTAACTAGTTTCTATGCAGACTATCACATCACTATAATTTGACTATCTTGAGTAAGGCTTAGCCACTTTAGCTAGTGATAAGACTGATATTTTACCACTTTTTACCTTGTATTTTAAGTACTTTTGCTGACCAAACTAAATGATTTCACAATAAAAGTGATGATTTTCACTATTTAATGTTTTCAAAGTGTTTTTTTTTTAGAAAACAAGCTTTTTAGGTACCAAACTGGGTTCTAAAATCAGAAATTCGGCACAAGAAGAAGATGCTTGGATGAACATGTTATGCAACTTGGATTAAGTAAATTTTGGAGACAAATAATCCACGTGAGTTAGCTGTCAAATGAGCTCGAAATCAAGTCATTGGGCCTTACATCTAGAGAGTTAGAGCCCAAGCACTAAGGAGAAGTCTTCTGAAGCTCGATACCTTGAAGCCCAATCGATCGAATAACGTGAATCATGATCGCTCGAATGAGAAGAGGATAACTACAAAACCTTTCGGATACTGATGGTGATCAATCAAGATATTTAGATAATATTTGGAAGCAACAACAAACATGTGAGAAGATTCAGAAGACATCCAAACATACATTCTAGAAGACGAATCGATCGAATATTCTGCCTGGTTGATCGATCAGAAGAGATAAGATCAAATATTTTTATTCTCTTCACCTGATTCTCCTCTATCACCTCAATGAAGCCCTTGGACGTCCTACACTCTCTATATAAAGAGACTTTTCGTCTAAAAAAAGAGTGTGCCTCTCCATTCTACCTAAGCTCTCGGAGAGAGCACTTTGCTTTCATTATACTCTCAAATCCTTTATTGTTTTCGTTTCTGTAGTTGCTAAGGAGATAATCCTTTGTATTTGAACCCCTGTTTTTATAATTGCATGGTCGTTTTATTTCTTTTCATGGTTCACTTTTCTATGAGAGAGTAATTCTATAGTTGGGATCAAGGTTTTTCAAAGTTTCATGGTTTGGTAGATAAGTTTATTAGTCATTTGGAAGAACTTTATCTTTGCTTGCTTTAAATGAGAATTTTTAGATTTCACCTAGCTTTTCATGCTAGATTCTCTTTGTTAATACACCATTAGGTAGAAGATCCGATAAGGTAGGTGATAAGTTGTACATGTGGGATCTTGACCAAAGGACCATGTGTACGATTGACATATTGATTCTTTAGTAGAGATCATGACTGCCCCTTTGTTGAGGTCATGTGATTTATGTTTGAGTAAAATCGAGTTAGGAAGATTCCAATACGAAGGTTGTCCTCAACTTGAATAATTTAACCTATGTCACTAGAGAAATTTCTTATTCCCAACGCTTTCATTTCACTGCATAAGCTCGTTTTAAATTGCATTATTAGTTTGATAGGATTCATAAAAGCCCTTTCATTCGATCGAACGACTAAACTCATTCGATCTATTAAACCAAAATCATATTTGCATCTTAGCTTGATTCGAATCTCATAAGTTTGCAGCGTAGTAGCCCCTTCTTTGTGGATACAATCCCTAAGTACTACTGCGAGCCTGTGCGTTTGCCTGATTATTTTTGGTGAAAAATAAATCCCTATCAGCTAGCCTATTCATCTTTCGCAGTCTATCATGTACTAATTTAAGAAATTATGATCATGATCCAGTTGTTCACTCGAGAGTAGAGTCCAACAAAATCGATATTCATGTAATTCCTTCATTAGTATATGTGACAAAAATTTCATCCTAAAATTAGTTGTTGCCATGATCACTTAAAGCACCATGCATTATGAATCAATAAGGAGTTCGGTAAAAAACCTAGTTATGCATAAATAATTGCCTATCTACCAAACAATGAATTCCATTTAATTTAACATTTATCCCTAACAAATGATCTACTCAGACATAAGTATGAAAACAAAAGCAAAAGCAAAAATATTAATATTCATAAATAATTATTTGAAAGTAAAAAGGTTAAAAAGCTCCTTTAACCGATGATAAGATGTGAGATTTCCCTCTCACTTACAAACAATAAGCTTGAAGAACAATGAAGACTATAAAACTTTGGGGGATTTTTAGGCCATGATGAACAAAAGTGCATATTGATCGATTTGTCTTCCTTGTATCCACGAGCTTCACTTGGTTGCCTGAATGAAATCTATTTAGTACAGCATAAGACCTTGAGTATAACTATGAATGACTTGATTCCGCTTCCATATGAAAGCTATGCCATCTAACTACCTTTATTTTGTTCTATCCAGAATGCGTACATATTCAGTGAGGCTCACACATGTAGAAAATATGTCTTGTATGAAGGGTAGTGACAAAAAAAAAAAACAATTGGTGGAGAGGGGGTGGGTTGCATGTTTTCCTTAAAAACACTACTAGTTTTATAACCCGTGCTGAGCACGTGACATATTTAAAAATTAATATTAAAAAACAATATTGCAGTTGACATGTAAATTAAAAAACTAAATAACTAAACTTAATCTTCATTATAAATGAAAATATAATAAATGTAAATCCGTTCATTTTGCATTGCTTAAAGTGAGATCCTCCATATGAAATCCCTTCAGTTGCATTTTTGTTTGCATTGTTGTGTATGCTTGGTTTGTATGATAAAACACGATTATTGGAAATAATGATAGAATTGTATTCATGAAAAGGTTTATTAAACCCATGCTTATTGTTGGAACGACTAAGATAAGTAATCTTCACAATTTCATGTTGATTTGGGATTTCACATTCTCTCACCACCTTGAAATATTTATAAAAATCAATGTCAAAGTATGGAAATAAATATTAGACAATACCTTCACATAAAACGTATATATATAGAGAAAATATAATTTACATTTACATATGGAGGAAAATGATATCGCATGGACTCCTTTGTGTCAGTCTCATCAACATACATATGAAGCATCTTCGACTAGGCACCAAGAAAAAAAAAGAGACCCAAATATTATAAACCAAATGAAATGATCCGGATGTTTCATACTCAAATACAACAATATCCTTCAAATTACTGGAAAGAAGAGAAATTAAAATATAAAAAACAAACACAGTGGAAATGTCATTGCAAAAAAAAGAGAAAAAGAGTTCGAAATGATTTTAAAGTGTTGCAACTGCTTTCATAGTGTCCATGTGGATTTCTTTTGATTTTTAGCATGTACGATAATAGAAAATAAAAAATGTCAAAGGCCTTTAAACAATATAAGCACGGACTAAAATAGTTTGTAGAATTAATAACTCACATCTGAGAAAATTCAGCAACTTCAGGGATGGACAAATCAAAGAAAATTTGAAAGACTATGAAATTACCAGAAGAAACAACGTAGTTGTCTGCATAAAATATGACCAAAGCATCACAAAAGTAACAACAGTATACATCTTAATAGAAAGGGAACAACCCTGAAAAATACACGAACTTTACCACATTTGCCAGAAAAATACACGAACTTTTTGCGTTGCCATATTAATACATGAAGTGAAATTCGTTTCCAGATTAATACACGAACTGAGATTTTTTTGTCTTTTTCATACACGGGATCAAAATTAAATTTTGAAATTCCAATTTTGCCCTCATCATT
>OVAP01003058.1:0-17592 GCA_900406295.1 Aurinia saxatilis
CGAAGTCCAATCTCATACGTGTTACCACGTATGAACTTGCGGGAGGGTATTAGGAGATTGAGATATTGACCATATCGAATATAGAAATCATGAAGATATAATTATTGAAGAATCAAAAATGTTCCAGAATATCTAAGTTTAGGAAATTTACCTTTGTGTAAATATATATTATTTACATTTATATTTATCTAGGTTAGGAAATTAGATCTAGTCTATACTCTATATAAACTTGTGTATCGTGTACTAATAATCTCATGAGAGTCTAATTATAATTCTTCCTAAACACCTTTGTGTTCTTACTCTCATCAAATTTATCAGTAACCAATTAGGTACTTAATTAGGTACTTATCCACATGTGACTAATCCTATTATAGAAGATCAGTTGAAGGTGGAACATGAATTAATAGTTAGCTTTTTCTACTTTGAACTAGTACTCTTCTATAATAGGAGTAGTCAACTACCTAGTTTTTCATTTGATATATCATCATGATCAACTGTCACACAAATATGATGTTGGGTTAAAATTTTAGTGCACTTTGATAACACATATATATATATATATATATATATATATATATATATATTAGATTGTTAATTTTAAAAACTGGAACTTTCAACACTTCATTTGGAATAATATCTGGAAAATATATAGATTTTGGTTTTGAAATGGTTGGACACTTACTAATTGTCAAGATATGAAGCACGAGTGTCCAGTTTTACAAGAAACTGATTAAATACTCGGAAAAGTCATATTTTGTACGTTACTGATACTAATTCATCCGAGTTTCTTGCTAGTAGTTTAAAATACGAATTACAAATTACATTGTTTGGAAGGAAAGATAAACAAAATTCTTGCATGCGATACCCACCAACCAGGGCCGGCCCTGGGCACAGCCAGGTGAAATCTAGGCCTTGGCCCCCAAAATTTTTAGGTTAATTTGTATATATAAAGGCCCCCAAATTATTAAAAAAAAAAAAAATTTATTAAAACTCTTACTAAATTGCCTACAGCCCTAAATCTCAGGGCCGGCCCTGCCACCAACAATACAAAATTATAAGGGTCGTAATAATTACCTACTTATTACTCGTAAACTAATGCTAATATGAATTAAGTTTGTTTTAAAAATACTAATGATTAAGTACTAGCTAATTATATACCCGACAACTTCGTCGATGTTTGAACATGTCAATACTTTTAAATAGCTCCTTGACGCGGTTTCATTTCCTCATGTGGGTATTATTAGCAATATAACATTTTTCTATAACTAAATGTGAAAAGCGAAACTATAAATTTAACGTGAGTTTTCTTGAGTATTGACCCAATCTGCCGATCGAAAATACATGGATTCTGAGTACAACTGAACGGAGCCCGTTATTGCACGTAAAATACATAATGATTGTGTAATTACATCATCATTGCTTGAATCTCTTCCAAAGTTCTGCCTTTGGTTTCAGGAACAAGTTTTGCTATGAAGATAATAGCCAATACACATACCCCACCATATACATAAAATGCACCTGAAAAAACAATTATGATGGTCAATAATATTAACTGTTTAACTAAATATGCATCATAAAATATATACAAATGTAAGAAAATTATACCATGAGGGCTCCAAAGCATGAGGAAGTTGAAAGTGAATGATACAAACCATGAACTTAGCCAATTTACTACTGTGACAAGTCCTCCTGCAGTTCCTTTTAAATTTATTGGAAATATCTGGAATAAAAAGAAATATATTATTCATAAAATGAATTTTGAAGTTGAGATTAAAGAAATGTTAACATTTTATACATATATATATATATATCATTTTTGAGATTACCTCAGACATTATGACCCATGGGATTGCACCCATTCCAATCGAGAATGAACCAATATACACCTGGAAATTAATTAAATTATTAAGCCAACCAAAGGATTGAACCAAAATTTGGGTTTATAAGATCTTACCAAGACACCACTAACTGCTAGGCCCGGAATGATATCAACTGCTAATCCATGGGCCTAATTAATTAACACGAAAACAAAATTAACCGGTTAATCTATATACCGTCCTATCACCTAACACTATACTACTCTAAGCTTAACATTTTTAAAAAAGAAGACTGACCTTCAAAAGAAATGAATTTCCGATGAGCAAACATCCAATTAACATCCCAACAGCTGAAGCCTACAATGTATCAATTATGTGGTTAGACTTAGATTAAATCATATAAACCGGTAATCTTCGGTTTATTAAACTTTGGTGCAAGAACTATACCAAAAGAAGTGGTCTTCTTCCGAGCCGGTCAATAAGCAATGTTGCACCGAGTGCTGTAAGAATAACTTGTTCGATCGAGTATAGAATGCTTCCAAGAGTTGGAGATGCTCCTGGTAAACCAAAAGCAGAACAAAACCGATCAGTGGTCTAGAAACTAACTCTTTTATATTTTCAACACTATAATTAGAAGTGGTTCGAATTATAACCTGCTGATACGAATATTTGTTGTGCATAAAAAATAACTCCATTTATTCCAACGAATTGTTGGAAAAACATCAAACCAACCCCGACCTGATATATTACAACAATTTGGTTAAACCAAAAAGAACCGGAAAACAAAATTATATAAACACCAAGCATTGAGATTGGAGTTCTTACGATCACAAATCGAATATTCTTTTTGTCAATAAGGTCCCTTGGTGTGGCTTTTGGGAGGTGAGCAATAGTAGCCAAGTACTCCTATAAATCGAAATCGAAAAACAAGAGTACACAAAGGTTAAAAACAATATATGCAATGTCAGGTACCGGACTGGATTTTCTAATTCAATTTTTTTGGTTTAAAATGTACTTTGATTTCCTCGGCTTCTCTTGCAATGTTGACGTTAGGACCTCTTAGTTTTTGTAACGCAGTCTCAAAATCGCGGTGGCGACCAACCATTTCCTTTAAATTGCCAAAACACATCCAAATTGCAACGGTTAGTTTTCAGTATTAAATTACAATTAAAATCGAAACCAAACCAAAACTGATTTACGAATCTTTGATCTTACCAGCCATCTAGGAGATTCGGGGATGAACCAAGTCCCGCAGAATAGAACCACACACGGTGCAACTCCTGTAAATAGGTTAATTACTAAACCAATTAATACCAAATGTTTCCGATTTAGATATTGAGCTAAGAAATTTACCGGTTAGTGCAAGAAATCTCCAGTTCACTACAGCTCCTATGAGGAACATAGAGGCCAATCCGATTACAAGAAAGAGCTGAAAGATTAACAAAATAATCAAATTAATTTTCTAACTAAACCTATATTTTACAAGCTCGAATATCAAGATTATGCACTAGCACTTTCGCAAGCTCTGAATCTATTGTTTTAAACTCAAACTTATGTGGTTTACCTGGTTAAGCGTGGCTAATGCTCCTCGTAGTTTTTTTGGACTAATTTCCGCGATGAAAACCGGAACCTACACAAGATGATTAAATTACATATAAATGCGAACTTATAATATTCTCATAATTAAAAAAAAAAAGACATTTAAGTTTATTTTATAACAGTGGGGAAAAATGTGAAAATGTCGTACCACGTAGGAAAGGGTGCCGCAACCATAACCTGTAAGAAATCTTCCGAAATCTAAAGGTATGTCACCCTATAATTTTGCAAAACAAAAAGTGTTATCGAATTGTTAAAATTTAATACGACGTAGAGTTTACAATAATGTAGAAATTTGGCACAGAAAACAAAACCTTGGCGAAGTATATAATCAACCAGCCGATAGTAGAGATCACTGACGACATCCTCATGGCCTAAATATACTCAAATTAAATAAATAAAAACACATAAAATGCATATCCCATTAATATATCATAAAATGTAGAATCACTTTGACTCATGTCTGAATGTTGAGATGAATGAAAAAATATCATCATCAAGACAAAAATTGTTTTGTTTAGCTAGAGGTTTTTTAGTATTTAATTACCCCTTTACGACCGATGAAATCAGAGATCTTTCCCGATGTTATGGCGCCGAGCACTGCTCCCACATTCAATATTGATCCGAATACTGCAAACTATATTCAAAAGGAGCAAACAAACTAAGAATAAAACATTTTCTAAATGTTGATTACTTAATTAAAACTAATTATGAACCTGAGAATATGATAAATTAAGCTCTTCCATAATCCCAAACTGGGTCGGAGCAGAATACCCCACCTGTTTTAAAAGAACAAAGAATTGTCATACATGTAATATATTTGTAATCTAAAAATTAAGAGAGACTAATTAATAAAACTTACACATGTTCCAAACTCGAAGGAACCACAAACGGCGATGAATGTGCTTAGATAAACCATCCACGACGCTCCTTCTGAGACGTCAGATCCATCCTCCGGTTCAAGCAACGGCTCAGATTTACCGTTCATTTTCTCCACGTCACCTTTTCTCGTCGTCATTTCCTTCGTAAAAATCAAATAAGATTTGTGAGTTTGTGAAAAGAATGGAGATTTTTGGATAACTAACCGAAGGAGATGATGATGATGATGAGGTAGGAAAACAGTTGTTTTTAGATCTAAAACTCTGAATTTCTTGTTATGAATTTGTTGGTATATATGTCCATGTATAAAATAAGATATGCATGTGTCATAAACGTTAAGTTGGCTAAGTTTGGCTTATAGCTAAAACACAAAACAGCATTATTTTTGACAGATTAGACTGTTTGAATTAATTAATGACGTTAGATGTGCATGTGAAAGTTTCCTATACCAAAGTACTATGGATTCATTGTGTCAACTGTCAACCATTTTATTTGCTTAACCAAATTTATGTTTGTAATTTATTGAATTGGAAACCAGTACTTGATTAAGACATATATATATTCTGAAACAAGATTCTAATGGTACCAATAATAGTAATTATTTTTATGATATATATTTCTCAGATTCAATGTGCAATATGAATGGGTTGGTATAATAATAAATAGGGAGCAATATGCATAGTAAGTGACGTGTGAGTGAGTCAAAGATATGATCCAATGGACCACTTTGTTTTTTCCCCAGCAGTTTCATTGCGTCATAAAAAATTTAGGAGAAATCCACATTTTCATAGAACTTGTTATATCAAAAAAATTCTAAAGGAACCAATAAAAATGTTATACTCTTACATAGTTTAAAAAATGACTGGAGAAAGCTAGAAAACGTAAAAAAAATTGAACTTAGTATGAGCAGATTAGCAACCTCATTTCCTTGAACCGCTTGCCTCTTCGAATTCAGCTTCAGGAGTCTGCTCAGTACCACTTGATCCCTCACCAGTGCTTCCAGAGGAATCAGAGGGTCCGGATCCCTTTGACATGTGTTCTCCAATCTTGGACACTGCCTTGTTAGCAAGGTCCAGTTTACCTTTGATGTCCTCGTGGTCTTCACCAGCCATTGCTGTCCTGAGGTCAGACACTGCGGTTTCAATCTCGGAAGCCACCTCAGCTGGAATCTTCTCTCTGTATTCACTCAAACTCTTCTCAATACTGTAAATGGCGGTATCAGCACTGTTCCTGATGTCGATGAGCTGCTTCTTTTCTTGATCCTTTTGTGCGTTAAGCTCAGCTTCTTTCACCATTCTGTTGATTTCATCGTCTGAGAGACCACCTGATGATCTGATTGTGATCTGTTGCTCTTTAGATGTTGCCTTGTCTTTGGCTGAGACAGTTACGATACCATTGGCATCAATATCGAATGTAACTTCGATCTGAGGCAGACCTCTTGGTGCTGGTGGAATACCAACGAGATCAAATTCTCCAAGCATTTTGTTGTCAGCCGCCATTTCACGCTCTCCCTGAAGTACTTTTATTCCCACTTGCATCTGGTTGTCTGCAGCAGTGGAGAAAACCTAATAGCCCACCAACGACACAATTAGCAATCTCAACAGAGATTTAAGGAAACAAAACTGTTTTGTTCAAGCTTTCATTAATCATTACCTGAGACTTCTTTGTGGGAATAGTGGTGTTACGTTGGATCAACTTGGTGAAGATTCCACCAAGTGTTTCAATACCCAATGACAGTGGAGTCACATCCAAAAGAAGCAACTCTTTGACATCTCCACGGAGAATACCACCTTGAATAGCTGCTCCCATGGCAACAGCTTCATCGGGGTTAACACCTTTGCAAGGGCTCTTTCCAAAGATCTCAGAAACTATCTCTTGCACTTTGGGAACACGGGTCATTCCACCAACAAGAAGAACCTCGTCGACATCTTTAACTGTGATTCCAGCATCCTTCAGACAGTTTGTGCAGGGGCATCTTGTTCTCTCGATCAACTTGCTGACCAAACCTTCAAACTTGGATCTAGTTAAAGTTATGTTCAAATGCTTCGCTCCAGAAGCATCTGCGGTAATGAAAGGCAGGTTGATTTCGGTCTGAGATGTGGAAGAAAGCTCGATCTTGGCCTTCTCTGCAGCTTCTCTCAGCCTCTGGAGGGCAAGCTTGTCCTTAGTCAGATCAATATTATCGCTTCTCTTGAACTCATCGACCAAATACCCCAACAAAGTGTTGTCAAAGTCTTCTCCTCCTAAAAAGGTATCTCCATTTGTTGCTTTAACCTGATAAGAGAAATCAGTCATTATAATATAACCACACAGAGAAAAAGCAACAGATAGCATAACAAGAAACAAGAGATTACCTCAAAAACACCACTTGAGATTTCCAAGATAGAAACATCAAAGGTTCCACCTCCAAGATCAAACACAGCTATGATACCCTCCTTGTTGTTCATACCATATGACAACGCAGCAGCTGTTGGTTCGTTAATGATTCTCTGGACATCAAGACCAGCGATTTTCCCAGCATCCTTTGTGGCTTGTCTCTGGGCATCATTGAAATAAGCTGGAACAGTAATGACAGCTTTAGTGATGGTTTTCCCGAGGTAAGCTTCCGCAGTCTCCTTCATTTTGGTTAGGACATTAGCTCCAATCTGGCTGGGAGAAAACTTCTGTCCATTTCCTTCCACCCAAGCATCACCATTTGGTGCCCCAATAATCTTAAAGGGAACCATTGTCTTCTCCTTCTGTATCTGAGGATCATCATACCGTCTACCAATCATACGCTTGACACTGAAAAACGTGTTTTCAGGATTTGTCACCGCCTGACGTTTAGCCGGTGTTCCAACAAGAAGTTCACCCTTCTGGTTAATAGCAACCACTGAAGGTGTGGTTCTAGTTCCTTCCGCGTTCTCAATAACCCTCGGAGTCTGCACCACATGATCATTAAACTCAATACAATTCCTCTGAATTGAATTCAATACTCAAAAACTGAAACAGATTTTTACCTTTCCTTCCATCACAGATACACAAGAATTAGTAGTACCCAAATCAATACCAATAACATCATTCCCAATAGGCCTCGAGCTGCATATACAGAACAACACATACGAATAAGAAAAAAACACTTATAGGGATGCTACTTATTCACACTATACAAAAAACTAAAGAGACTGAAGTTACCAGAACGGTCTCGCCAAGTGAGACAATCTCCCACTCAAAGATTGATTTCCATTTGCAGAAATCTGCAGATTCAATACTTAAACTAATTAGCTTAGATACATATAAGAAGCATCAGAAAAAGCCACAGCAACTGATTACTAAATCTTAAACTTTAAACCAACAAGTACGAAACTTTATAAACCTACATAGAAATCCTTAAAGAACCCAGATTCTAAAACTCGGTAAATTACAAATCCAGTTCAGTTTCAGATCCAGAGCACACGATTTTTCAATATGACAAATCAAAATGACATTTCTCAATTTCAAGGGGAACAGAAACATACCGATTTATAAGCAGAGATTGAAGCCGTGTGAATCTCACGGCGGCGAAGAGATCGTAAAATGAGGGAGGCCATTTGGGTGGTTAATGGAGGTTTTCGAGATCGGAGAGTGTGGGTTTAAGGCCGGAGATGAAGAGAATTTGAGGCTGCGTGTAGGGTTTAAAGAGAAGGTTTAATAGCGAAATGACCAGTATGCCATTAAAGTGACGTGGTTTTATCAACATAATTCAAAAGGATAAAATCGGAATAACCAAAAAACTTAAAATTCGTGGGCTACAACAAGTCTTTGACTCTTATCCTACCTATAATGGCTTACGTGGGCTTTATTGACATCATAGCCCATCACGAACAATGAGATATTATTACTAATACCAATTAGTGTCTTTGAGCAAAATTCTAGTATGTAGGATTTTAGAATCTTAGATCATTGGTTCGGTACAGACAGTTAACCGATTCCAGTAGGGTATGATTTGATAGAACAGAAGAGTATACCTAACAAGAGTTTCATAAATGATCAATGTTCCATTGTCCCCTCTCCAACACAACATTTTGACATATTGAACTATCACTTCCAGCATGATTGTGTGGTGCCTTATATAAAAATCACTAAAAAGTAAACCATCGATATCCATACAATTCTGACAAAAGAAACAAAAACAAATAATTATGTGAAAAGCAAAAAAAAGGCAATGCAGGTTTTAGTGCATGGTTTCTGCATTAGAAGTCAACACAACACGACAATTATTCTAATTAAGTTACAATAAAGAACATTCAAAGTGACTAATCTTTGGTTTCTTGATTATCAGAATAGCTAATTGTCACATTTGAAATTATAACAAGGATGAGTAGATGGATATTCTAGTACTAATGTTATTGTAATGTCATAACTTATATTTTATCCAAAATGTTGGTGGAAAAGAGGAATAACAAATCTTTAGAAACAGTTATTACCTGAAAATTTGAAAAAAAAAACTACTTAGTGAAATTTTTTTTTTTTAGCAAGTAATTTGCTAAAATAGCAAGTAATATCTTATGGATCCACAATAGTCTCAATAAATAATTTAAAACAGAAAAATATAAGGAAAGCTTTACCACTATTCAAATCGGTATTATCAAGACAAAAGAGGAAAACGGCTTTGGTTATAAAAAATCATGCAGATGACAAACTAAATCCTTTCTTGTAACTGATGTAATTCCAAAACAAAATTTTGAAAAGTAACCAAACAAATAATATGATGAATGTAATTATACATACTTGTTTGTACTACTCCCGTGCGAGTTAGAATATCAACAATATCCAATTTATGATATACATCGTCATATGGTCTTTCAAATTCATTGAAAAATGATCATTATATAGTGTGATTGTTTATATTAAATTAAAATATGGATGTAACTTTATGATTTTCCAAATAATTTAAACTTAACAAACTTAACGATAATATAGTTAAAATGTCTAATTCAATGTAGATAAAAATAAAATATTTGGTGAAAGATCATTATGAATAATATTGAATAATAGTAAATACGAGGGACTTGTTTGAGAAATATTCAGAACTAATAAAAAAGTCTAAATAAGGATATGACTTTGGATAAAGAGACCACAAAAGAAGCTAAAGAGATGTCCATTCAAAATTTCAAACCAAAGAGAAAATCCTAAAGCATTGCTAATTATAGTATTTTAGTCAGATTAGAGTCTAATTAAGCTTAACAAAAGAACTAATAGGCAATCTCACTGGTCAACCAGAAAACAATTAAATTAGTAATCAAAATTTTCAACACAAAAGACAAAAAATCCTTTTCTTTCGGCTGTCTCGAGACAATCCCCAAGTTCAAAACTTCTTTCTATTTCTCTTGTCTAGTCCTATGTCTTTGTTTTTAGGTTTCTGATAAAAAGCTATCTCTTTTCATGGCCGTAGATAAAACCAACGAAGCTTCTCCCTTCTATTTTGCTCTTCTTATGTAATTATCTAATCAAAGTTCTTATCCTTTCACTTGTTTGATTACTTTCTTGTGAAAACAGCTTGTTTTTGTTTGTTTGTTCATATATTCTGAATCTTCCAACGCAGGGACAACAACTCTAAGGACTCGAGTAATCTCACCGAAGTAGACATAGATCATTCGACAAAACACAAAAGACATAACGCTTTTCTCATGAATTCTTCTTCAGCTCACGGTAACATAACATCTAACCTCCTCTGTTTCCTCTGTTTTTTTGTAATGATTCCTTGTAAGCCACGTAACCTAGTTTGTCTTTCTCCTCCCAGATCTAAGATTTTTACAGGTAGAGAAAGAGAAGCAAGATCCTAAATCCCCGAGAGGAACGCTCGAAGCTTGTTTAAACCGATGCTCGGTCTCTTCCTCCACATCTTCCACTGACGATCCTCATCCAAATAGCGAAAACGGAGATGAAGACGTACAATGCAAGAATCATAGAGCATCATCTTCTCATTGGGGAAAGTTCTTTAAGCTATGGAAACGTAAATCCATTAAACGTCTCTCTTCTTTTCCTCCTTTAAGCAGCGTGCCATCTATCTATAGACGCAGTAGAAATACAGATCCACACATCAATGATCTTCCCCTTCATGCTATTTATGATTTCCAATCAACTCTCCATAACTTCTCAATCTCTGACCTCGAAACCGCAACCGAAAATTTCAACCCTGGTAACTAGTTATCATTCATCTTCACAACAGTATATATACACTGCTTTGGTGCTGATGCGATCCTAAAATGTTTGTTAGAAAACATAATTGGAAGAGGCGGTTATGCGGAGGTATACCAAGGGATTTTACCAGAAGGGAAGCTAATCGCGGTGAAACGCCTAATGAAAGGTACACCGGATGAGCAGACAGCCGAGTTCTTGTCGGAACTCGGGATAATAGCTCATGTTGATCATCCAAACACGGCTAAATTCATTGGTTGTTGCGTCGAGAGTGGAATGCATCTTGTTTTTGAGCTATCTCCTCTTGGAAGCCTAGGCTCTCTACTTCATGGTTTATATCTTCACCCCTGAAGTTAAATTGATAATATCTCCGAAATAAAGACTTTTAACATACATGTTCTGAATCATAATCAGTTTTATTTTTGCAGGACCGTCTAAAGATAAACTGACTTGGAGCAGACGTTACAAGGTGGCCTTGGGAACAGCAGATGGACTAGTGTATCTTCATGAAGGTTGTCAAAGACGGATCATTCATCGAGACATCAAAGCCGATAATATCCTTCTCACCGAGGATTTCCAACCGCAGATTTGTGATTTCGGACTAGCCAAATGGCTTCCCAAGCAATTAACACACCATAACGTATCCAAATTCGAAGGAACATTCGGGTAACAATTTGTAAACCAATGTTTAGGAATGTTTTTCTAAAGGATTTCATTATGTGAAGAGTTTGGTATGACTACGTTTTGATCAGGTACTTTGCGCCGGAGTATTTCATGCACGGAATCGTCGATGAGAAGACCGATGTTTTCGCCTTTGGAGTTCTCCTCTTAGAGCTTATAACCGGTCATCCTGCGCTCGATGAGTCTCAACAGAGCCTTGTCTTATGGGTGAGTATATAAACCAATTTAACATTTGGGACTAAACCGGACTGGTTCACAGTCAATTGGAGTTCCTTTTTTACCGGTCTAGTAAGAGTAATGTTTACATTTTTTTTCAAATTGGTCACAGGCCAAACCGTTGCTAGAGAAGAAAGAAATAAAGGAATTGGTGGATCCATCGCTTGGGGATGATTATAACCGGGAAGAGCTTAACCAATTAGCTTCGACGGCTGCTCTATGCATCCAGCAGTCCGCTATTCTACGACCTAGGATGAGTCAGGTACAAAAATTTATACTCATATATGGTCTAATTCCGATAGTTCATTCTTAGCTACACCTAAGCTAATAACCGGTTAAGTCTGGGTTGTGTAGATGTTGGCTATTCTAAATCCGGTTTCGATCGGTTATCTAATTTGTTTTTGATGTATTCAGGTTGCGGAATTATTACTAGGTCACCATCAAGAAAGTGTAGTTATGAATCTAAAAGAAGCCAAGAAAAAAATGATGCAAAGAACGTACTCCGAAGAGTTACTAGATCTTGTAGAATATAACTCAACTAAGCATTTGAGAGATCTTGATCGCATTAAAGAGATTGCTCTAGCTTCTTGATAATTATGATGTTATAAATTTTTTTTTTCATCGGATAATGTAATATATGATTTTGTTTAATAAACAAAATGACATTTTGGCTCCGTTATGTAAAAATACTCAAGCAAAATCGTTTCATTTTCTCATAATCACGTTTTTCTAATTAAAAAAATGGAGAGAATATTGATTAGTTATCATAAATCACACTTAATTATGATATGATGTAATCCTCATGCACATAAAAAAGAATTAGGATAACAGTAAATATTAAATTACGGGCCCCAAAATTTGAAAAGTTACAAAGAAACCCCAAAAGCCGTTACAGTCTCTCTGTATCTTCCTATAAATATCTGTTCTCGATCGTTGCGAAAACCTCTGAATCAGTCACTACTAAAACTCATCGAAATCCCCAAAATCTCGAAACCCTAATTCTTCGTAACAAACTTTCTGCGAATCCCAAAGAACCTCCGGAGATGGAGAAAGAAAAAGCCATGGGAGATCATCACAACCTTTCCGCGGAGAAGCAAGTGGATTGCTTGAAGTCACTCAACGAGAGGATCATCAAGGAGACGAAGGAGAAGATCGCAACGCTCGTCGAGTCCGAAACGGAGTTGAAGAGCGAGTTGACTCGTTCCGAGTCGGAGAATAACGAGTTGCGCGTCGAGATGGATGAGGTTAGTGATGAGAATATTAGGTTGGAGATTGAATCGGATATCGATAGGGCTTGGATTAGAGGAATGGATCTTGATTTAGCTGGTAAAGAGGAAGAGATTAGGAATTTGAAAGATGAGGTAGAGGATATGGAGATGGATATGGAACGGTTGTTGAAGAGGAAGAATGATATCGCGGCGGAGTTGGATGAGGAGCGTGCGGAAGTTTATCGATTGGAGATGGTAGAAGCGGATTATGATAGTTCGTGTACGTATTTGAGATATGAGTTGGATAAATGGAAGAAAGAGGGGGAATTGAATCAGATGAGGCTTGAAGTTGCGGTTAAGGAGAGGGATGAGCTGAGGAAGATAAGAGATGAGAACAAGGAGAAGCTAGAAGCGGTTTTGTATGAGAAGAATGAATGGGAGGAGGCTGGGTATGAATTGAAGAAGGAGAACGAGGATTTGGTGAAACATCTTCAAAGGTTGCATGAGACAGTGCGTAGATTGACAGTTGAAGTTGGTGATCTGCAGGATCAGGTTATGGAGTTGGAGGAGAAGGCGAAGAACATTGAGCAGTTGTCTCAGGAGAAGACTGAGCTTGAGGGGCGTATTCTCAGTAAGGAGGCTAAGATTGTGGAGTTAAACCAAAAGGTTGAGGAGCTAACGAGTGATGCTGCTGTGCTGAGAAAGGAGTTTGATGATGAGAGCATGGCTAATAATGAGCTTAACTCGCTGATTTACAATACTCAGAAGCAATATCAGTTGGATTATATGAACCACGGGGCAGCGGTAGAAGCTTTACAGAAGGAGTTAACAAACAGAGACACCACAATCAAGGAGCTTAGAGACAGAGTTGATGATGTGACCAAGACTAATGAAGAGCTTAACGAGAATGTTGGAAAGCTAAACAATGCTATTGCGCAAGCTGAGAAAGAGAACAACCGTGAGGCAGAGGTAGAGGCTTTACAGAAGGAGTTAACAAACAGAGACGCCACAATCGAGGAGATGAGGCAAACACTAGAGGAGGCACGCAGGAGTAAGGACTTCTGGACTTTTGTTTCGTCAATGACAGCCGTTTCTGCTGCTGTGTCCTTTATCCATGCCTGTAGGACTAGCAGAAACACATCTCGAAATGGTTTTTCCCGTTAAACCCCTTCTCATGACATTATCTCATTTGGGTTGTGTTAGTATCTGGTGAGAACATTTTACTCGTTACCTTGCCACAATAAGGTTGTTTAGTTTTCTGCAACTATAATCTTCTCTCCCTTTAGACTTGTGAGTTAGCCTGTGATTAAAGGTTGAGATTTTTTAGAGTTCTTGCAGATTAGTAGTCAGTTTCTATTAAAATGCATAACAGGATACTTTGAGAGTTCATAATGCAGAAGAGGCAAGTGTAGCCACATTCTTTTCGTAGTGTTCTCCTTTTTTGGTGAAATACTCTTTGGTCAATTCTATATGTGGTCTTGATTAAGGTGGACTCCACTTTTTTCTGTACATTTGTGCTTTTAAACAAACTTGTTTCTTTCGTTTTTCTTGTTTCCACAAGCTTTTAGCTGTTTCTCATCATTATACAAAGATTCCTCACATCACATGTCTAAGCAAAATCCCTTTTATATTTCTTTTCTTTTCTTTTGCCTTTTTTGAACCACTGAATATTAAAGATCTATTCTTGTCATTCTGTTAGTCAAAATGTTGAATGACAAAAAAAGATTGGAAAAAAGACTCTGTTTCAGCAAGGCATATGCAGCTTATTCCATAAAACCCATATGAGTACAATGAAAAGAAAAGAGCAAACATATAATACAAGATAACTCTACGTCTATTTTACATATTATATCTCACCTTTCTGCTGAAAAATCAGCTTTCAGTCAAGTAAAAGCTAAATACTAAAAGCCAGACACAAACTACTAATGCTTTGTTCCTTTCCAAATCCAAGTCCTAGAACACGCTTCGCTGTTCTTCTACTACTGGCTTTAGCCGTTTCAGGGTCCAGCGTTGTTATCAGTCACAAACGCTGACAAACTTAAAAACTAAACACAACAACCAAAACTAACCGAGAGAAGCCACAGGCAATACATTCACCTGTTTGTTAGTTGAAAGATTTCTTGGCTCTGCTAAAACAACCACCTCCTTTCTTTAACACACCATGGTTAACTCAACCGCAACTTTCAGAGTTTACAAACGCAGAGATCTCATCCATGACATTATGGAAATGGCTGTTGTTAGGCAAAAGGTAGAACCCAACAGTAGCTTTCTCTAAATGCATAAGTTTAACCTCTTGACCCGCTTTCTTGAGTCCTTCCGCGTAAGCCAACTGCCAATCTCTAATCAAATCCAAACCCGCTACAACCACAAGACTCTTTGGAAACCTCAATCCTTCTAAGCTTTTCCCTCTTGGACTAAACGGATTACAAGCAGGATGCTCTCTGTCTTCTCCCTCAGGTAAAAACGCTCTCCAATACCAATCTCGGTCTCTAACAGTCACAAAATACTTCCCATCCAAACGCTTCTCAGACTCCGTTCTCTCATTCCCTCCAAACATAGGATTCAGCAGAATGTTCCCCAAAACTTCAATACCTGATTCAACAGCTTTTAAAGCGACATTATGCGCGATATTACCTCCCGAGCTATCACCGGCCAAGAAAATATGAACCTTTGAGTCTTTTTTGGACTTAAGCCAAGATCTTGAATTAACCCAATTAAGAGCAATCCAACCATCATCATAAGCACAGGGGTAAGGATTCTCAGGTGCACGCCGATAATTCACAGAGACAACAATACACTTACATACACCAACAAGCCTGCGACAAAGAGTATCGTAAATCGCACTGTTTGCAGAGGAATGAGCAAAGCTACCTCCATGAAAGAACAATATAACAGGGACAATCTCTCCATCAACAGGCTTCTCGAGATCTAAAACACTCGGAGGCTGCTCTTGATCTGCATAAGCTGGTCTATAGACTCTGCTCAAAAGATTGATCCTTCGATCAATGATTACATCAAACGAGAAAACACCATCAACAGGATTAGCATTTGCAGTGACTTTACGGTCTAGAAACTCAGCTAAGTGTCGGTTAAAAGTTCCATCAGGTCGACGCAAGAGATTATAAGCTAATTTGAAGTTGGAGATTAGAACCCATGTATTGAGAGGAACCACTGTCTGCACCAAAACACACACAATTTGCATGCTTATCATACAGAAACCACAGTAACAAAAAAAAAACCAAAATTTAAACTTTTTCGATCTCAACACTATACACAAAGAGTAAGAGTCAGATCAATTATAGTTTTGAAATTCAATCACAAAGTAGACAAAAATCTGATCAAAACAGAGAGATGACACGTTTCATCACCTTAAAGTATTTCAATTTCTTATAAGAAAAACTGAAATAGAACCCAAATCAAATCTACATAATCAAGATCCTAACATAGCTAAACAGGGAATCGAAAGAGACTTTTACACTGTCAAAATCACAAAGCTTTTGTGTTCACCCAACATAAGAACATAAGAATACTAAAATGTCAAAGCAAAAAACAGAAAAGACTTACTCTGCTATCAATCAGATTAACTTCATCACTCGCAGCCATTTGAAACCAAAACCTCAGATCAAATTCAGGAAAAAAAGGACAAGACTTTTCAAATCAAGAAGTGAAATTTGTTTATGGAAATAGAAAATCTCTCTGCCCTTTTTTTTATATAAACTCTATGGATCAGATGTGTTTTGAGTTTTTTATATAAGCTTAAAATAATAAAACTTTGGGTTAAAAAGAAATAAATTTATATTCTGCCAAGAGGTGGAGGATAAGGAATATCTGCGTATTCTAGCGTGAGTAGGCGTATGTTGGATAACATACGCGGGGTTAAAGCCGGACGGACACGTCGACGGTAGAGTAGGAGAGTGTTGTAATGACTGTTGAGTGGGCCTTCACAAAAGTTTTTTTTCCTTAACTTTTTTTAAAGTTTTTAAGATATGATATTTTATTTCAAGTGTCACAAACATAAAAATGAAACAGAATTATTCTTTAAAAATGTAGTATATTCGTTATATGTCATTGATATTATGCATTATGTTTTTATTCGTTTTTCTTAAATTAGTATATGCAAATAAAGTTTTGTCCCGAAATAAATTTTATGTGGAATGTTGTTTATTATGACATTTTGTAGATAACTCTTTCTCTTACCATATAACGACAAAAGAAATTAGCTATATAAGATCATCTCTCCATGTTTTTAATTGGAAAAAATATTAAAAAATTATGTGTATAAAAATAATGATATAAAAATACATGAGATGTTTAAAATTTAAGCAATTCATTTGAAAATTGCTTAAATAAGAAATTTGAGAATGAATTGCTTAAGTTTTTAGCAATTCATGTATTTTAATATCATTACTTTTACACACACAATTTTTTTATATTTACTAAACAATTTGTTAAAAGTTTCTGAATGAAGATGCTCTAAAATCTGCCGCCTAAATCAACCTAATGGTTTTAAAAGGTATGTCTAGCAAGTGCTGAAAAACCATATATGACTATTTCTGGTAATTCTATCGATAGCTTTAAGCCTTTGAACTCTTTAACTTTGTCACCAATTATGTGATATGATTTTTTTCACTTTTTTAGTTTTGTTTGATGTGAAATGTATAAAATTTCCTACCAAAAATACAATGCATGTAGTGGAGAGTAAAGTAAAGTAAAGTAAAAAAAAAAAACTACAGAATTAGGCCATTGAGAGAACTATTATATTTTAAAAACATTTTTTTTATGCTTACACAACAAAACATGTGAATAACAATATGTTATGCATGCTTCTTGATCGAAGAAATTAAGTTTTAGTTGAGACATTTTTTTTATTATCATCTACAATACAAAAATCGTCAGACGAAAAATAAACTTCCGATAATACAAACTTAGAAAAGTAAGGCATCAGTTCATATTCTGAGTTAAA
Organism: Aurinia saxatilis; assembly: GCA_900406295.1. Classification (NCBI taxonomy): domain Eukaryota; kingdom Viridiplantae; phylum Streptophyta; class Magnoliopsida; order Brassicales; family Brassicaceae; genus Aurinia; species Aurinia saxatilis. The sequence goes on from OVAP01003058.1 coordinate 17,520, forward strand.
AAACGGATTACAATACAAACTGAAAAAAAAAAATATATATATATATATATATATATATATATATATAAAAAAG
>OVAP01003059.1:0-17591 GCA_900406295.1 Aurinia saxatilis
AAAGATCCGTTAGACAAGTTATTGGTTGTGTGTGAAATCTTGCCCACACAGCAGAGGCTTCGGTCGTGGACGAGGACGCTTTGAAGGCGGGCCAAGGAGCCAATACGGCTTCCACGAAAGCGCATTCTGCAAAATTCACAAGGCCCACAGGCATTCAACGGAGAATTGCAAGACTCTAAGTGCACGGCTAATAGCTAAACTACTTGCAGGTGAACTTTGCAATGGAGTCGATCTCAAGGATTTTCTTCGAGAGAAACATGAGGATCAACCCATCAAGCAGCCTCAAGTAGAGGAACATAATAAGGGGGACTGAAAAGATGGAGATGAACAAAACGAGGGCCCACGTTAGTGGATCAACATGATCATGGGTGTCTCACAGTTTTGCATGGACATTGTCTCCTCCATCACGGCGTTCCAGTGCAAGGCAGTCACAACACCATCAACGTCCAGCGGGCCCAACTATCCAGAATGCACATTTCTTTCCCCGAAAGGGATGCAAGAGGAATTGATCTACCTCACAATGACCCTTTTGTCATCAAATTGGTGGTGAACGATTTTGACATGTCTAGAGCCTTGATTGATACAGGTAGCTCGGTGGATGTCATCTTCAGGGAGATCCTACGTCGCATGATGATGATCCTTCCGACATCGTCATTGCTCCAAAAATCGCTCACTGGATTCTCAGGAGAAACCACCATGACCATAGGCACAATCAACCTAGCAGTCCAGGCTGGTGGAGTGAGAAAGATCGTCAGATTCTCGGTAGCGGACCATCCAGCTATCTACAATGCCATCCTGAGAACTCCATGGCTAAGTTCGATGTGGGCCGTCCCTTCAACGTACCACATGTGCGTAAAGTTCCCTACTCCATCAGGGGTCAAGACCTTGTGGGGTGGCCTGAGAGAATCTCGCTTCTGCCTTCTGACAGAACACAAGCTTCGTAAGCCAACATGGAGCAATGAGGACGAGAGGCAGCCCAAGAAGCTGAGGAAAGACGAACAGTCCACCTCATCCAGCACATCCGAGACTCACAACACCGATATCTAACATCGGCTCCACGCTTAATCTCACCTAAGCGGGACAAGTTCCTTGGCTTGTTATGTGGGCCAAACCTTCTATAAACTTACACGACGAACCATCAAGCCTTTTCTATGGACATTTAGTTGGTGGGTCCTGGTCAAAACTTCACCAAGCAATATGCTAGCTAAGTCTCACAGTGGGTCCCACCAGACTTCACCAAGCAATATGCTAGCTAAGTCTCACAGTGGGTCCCGACAGATTTCACCAAGCAGTGTGCTAGCCAAGTCCTATTGTAGGTCCCGAACATTCTTAGACAAGCCAATTTGATCTCTCTATGATCAATTGAACGTCCGGACATGAAATGGACCTGCAAAGGATCGAACGAAGACATCAAGACAATCACCCGCGGGCCAAGTCTCGACCATGGAACATGGGACAAGTCCACAACCATCACCCGCAGGCTACATCCTTACCGTGGCCCGCGGGACAAGCTCAACGTCAAAGCCCGCGGGTTATATCCTTACCGTGGCCCGTGGGGGCAAGCTCGACGTCACAGCTCGCGTGTTACATCCTTACCGTGGCCCGCAGGTCAAGCATAACATCACAGCCCGCGGGCTACATCCTTACCATGGCCCGCGGGGCAAGTTTGACATCGTAGCCCTGGGGTACATCCTTACCGTGCCCCGTGGGGCAAGCTCGACGTCATAGCCCGCAGGCTACGTCCTTGCCGTGGCCTGGAGGGCAAGTTCAAGGTCATCACCCGCGGTCTACGTCCTTACCGTGGTCCGCGGGGCAAGTTCAAGGTCATCACCCGCAGGCTACCTCCTTACCGTGGCCCGCGGGACAAGTCTAGCACAGTCGTCTGAGGGCTAAGTCTCGACCGTGGCCCGCGGGACGAGTGTACGACCATCACCCACGGGCTACGTCCTTACCGTGGCCCGTGGGACAAGTTCACCATCATCGTCTGCAGGCTACGTCCTTACCATGGCCTGCGAGACAAGTTCATCATCATCGTCCACGGGCTACGTCCTTACCGTGGCCCGCGGGACAAGTTCATCACCATCGTCTGTGGCCTACGTCCTTACCGTGGCCCGTGGGACAAGTTCATCATCGACTGCGGGCTACGTCCTTACCGTAGCCTGCGGGACAAGTTCATCACCATCGTCCGTGGGCTACGTCCTTACCGTGGCCCGCGGGACAAGTTCATCATCATCGTCCGCGGGCTACGTCCTTACCGTGGTCCACGAGACAAGTTTCTCTTCAACATTCGCGGGCTAAGTCTCAGGTATGGCCCATGACATTTCTCACATTTCAATCCGCAAGCTAAGTATCGAGTATGGCCCGCAAGATTGTTCACATCCCAGTCCGCGAGCCAACTTAGCTCGCCTAGCAACATCGCGTCCCGTGGGTCCAGGCACATAAGGATCCACGATGAACATTTCATCAAACAATTATCATGATCACACTCTTTTTCCCTTGGTAAGGTTTTTCCCATGAGGTTTTCCTTGCTAAGGTTTTTAACGAGGTGATCATCAGAACCTATACGACTTACGAGATTATCTCAACAATCTCGTGGGCCCAAAAACACTCATAACTAGCCAAATAGCCCAGTTCGGTATCATGGGCCCATTTCCATCTACCATCATGACAAAGCCCTAAGGTTTATTCCAAGCGCCGTCAAGCAGGAAGGTTCGATAATAGAATCATCGGAGTATCTCGGAGGAAAGGAATCTGTCCAGAAGACTGTTGAAGGAATGGAAGCATATCTTCAGAAAATGGAAGGTGGCCCACGAGAGAGCTTCGGCCCCAAGACGGTTTAGTTAGAGTATATATAGGATCTAAGGTCGTAGGTCTTAGATCATCTAGTGATCCAACCTTTGTTTTATCAAGGTCTTGCGAGCTTGTATCAAGTTCACTGTGTCGATCGACCAAAACCAAAAACCATTTCATTTTGCTGCTTAACTCGAGTGAACTTGGACGTACTACTACGTACACTCTGCTCCCGATGGATTTGACCCCTAAGTACTACTGCGAGACCTGTGCACTTGCAGGACATATTTGGGTGAAAACTAAATCCCCATCAAATTTTCTGGCCCCGTTGCCGGTGAGAAACAATTGACCACTAGCATAACAATCTAGCTCCATTTTAAGCATTTCATTTTCTGTTTTTCATTTTCACATTTCATTTCCATTTTTATTTTTTTAATTTGTCAATCATTTTTTTAACATTTGAATTCGGTTTTCAACATCTCCCCTTTTTCCAAGTGTATGCAGAGAAGGAGTCAAGGCGACGACGATCTGTTTCCACTTGAAACTGAAATCCAGAGAACAGAGAGAACTAACCATAAGCTTGCTCGTTTGAGATTAATGGCGGAACAACAAGATCAACAATTTGATGATGGTGAGCCTCATTTCATTGAAGGAGGAATATGAGAAGACCAAAGGAGGCAGGAAGAAGAACATCCACAAGGGAATGGAGGACAAAGAGTTGATGAGCCAAGAGCAGATCAAAGAACGATTGTTGACTATCATTCAATTGATCAGCACCTGTTTGATCGAACAGTAATCAAGCTAGCACAGCCTCCTCGAAATGATTATGAGATAAAGCCTCAAATCATAGCCTTGGTGAAACAGAACCAGTTCCATGACCACATTGATTTCTTTGAAGAAATTTGTACCACCACAAGGCAAAATGGATTTCCCACCGACTACTTCAAGTGTAAGCTTTTCCAATTCTCTCTGGCGGACAAAGCCCCACCGATGGCTGATAACTCTACCACCAGGTTCCATCACTACATGGGAATGTTGTAAGTCAGTTTTTTGTAATCATTTCTGTATTAAGTCCCGCTCAAATCAGTTAAGAAACAAGATACAAGGCTTTAAACAAGCCCCTGTTAAAAGTTTCTTAGATGCTTGGGAAAGGTTTAAAGGTTACATGAGGGACTGACCCCACCATGGTTTTGATGAAGCTAACCTATTGTGTACTTTTTACAGACGCATAGAGATGAAATATCAATTGACCCTTGATACAGCTAGCAATGGTGGTTTCAGTGCCAAGACCGTTAAGGAAGGACATGCTCTCATCGAGAATCTGGCTACAAGTGGTAGCAACAACTCAACTGAATTTGACAGGTCCATACCTACAAATGAAGTGGAGTCCAAACAAATCACCGAGCTCCGAGGAATGATGAGCGAAATCCTAAGAAACCAACAAAGGGCGGTAAACTCTTATGAAGTTGTGATTGATAACAATGCTGGCCAAACGATAGGTGATGAACAAGAAGGTTATGAAGAAGAAGTAAATTACGTTGGAACACAAGGTAATTTTCAAAACCGAAATTTCAATAATTTTAAGAATAATAACCTCTCTTACAGGAACCTTAATGTGGAGAACTCCCAAGACCAACACTACCCTTTCCAAGAGAAACCTCTGTTTAATTCTTACACCCGAAGAGGAGGGTTCAATTCTGAAAATTTCCCGCAAGGTAGTTATGGTAGAGGCACTAATCCCAACGGAAATAATTTCTAGCAAAGACCTTCTTTTCGGTTACTTTTAGGCTAAAGCACCGGAGCCAACCTCACCTCAAGACTCGAAAATCGAGAGGATGCTCCAGCAAATCATGGCCAGACAGAGAGTCAAGGGAAAGCCATTAAAGAAAGAATAAATGGTGTGTATCAAGACCTTAATGGGAAGTTCGAAGCTCTCTCACTTCACGTGAAAAAGATGGAGGTGCAAATTGCTCAAATAGCGGAGGCAACGAAGTGCCAGAACGGTGTGCTTCTAGGAAAACCAGAGGAGAATCCTAAAGCTTTTTGCAATGCTAGTCAAGAAGTCCTTGTGCCATAGCCATGCATGATGATAGAAGAAGAATCTTCAGACTCTTATAACAACATCGAGGCCGGTGACATTGTTTAGGAGGAAAAAAAATCAACTATCCTTGGTCCCAACCAAAGACATTGCTTATGGAAGAAGATCCTGGGAAATTTGTCTTCCCTTGCAAAATTGCAGATTTCAAGTTCCTAAACTCACTTTGTGAAACCGGCTCTAATGTGAACGTTATGTCTTCAAATGTTGCGAGCAAGATAGGGCTCTCGAACTTGGTCCATTCCAACTTGTCACTAGTGTTCGGAGACTCATATTCAAGAACCCCCTAGAGGATAGCATACAATGTCAAGCTGCAGATTGGCTCGACAACGATACCCGTGGATTTCCATATAATTAATGTGAAGGAAGCAGGCTCGCTGATTTTCGGAAGAGGATTTCTCGCCACTGTTGGAGCAGTCGTTGACTTACCCAAATAGCAGAATGAGCTTTGGAAGAATCAACCCCAAGGTTTACTATCCATCACTACCGAGTTCCTGCATCAAAGGAATGACTTACGTTGGGAGGAGAAAAGTTCATGAACCTGGAAATGACCCGCCAAAGCTAATCAAAGGGAAGGAGAAACCCCACGAGCCGAGAAGGAAACCTGCTACCCAAGATAAGAAAGAAAAAGGTCGCACCAAGCCATACTCCACAATCAAATTAGTAGTCCCAAATGATGCTCATGGAGTAGGAGAGTTAAGGCGCCGAGAGCTAACGGCCCTCACTGAAAGGTACATGTGAGAAGATTGTTTCCCCACAAGAAGCCTCAATGCTGAGAGTGCCAAGAATAAAGAGCATAGCCCTCAGGAAGGTGACACCGAGGATAAGGAAGAACCTGAACCATCAGACCACCCACCGGAGGACTAAAAACCTCTGACCATGTCGAGCTAACCGACTGTAAACAAAAGCGCTGAGTGGGAGGCAACCCACTGGTACGTCTGAGATTAAGTTTTATTTTTAATGTTTTGTTTGTGTCTTAGGAAATTGGATTCAAGGATTTAACCAAGAGGATGCAGAATCGATCGACTGCCTTAGCAACATTCGATCGATCGCCTGTAGTTCATAAGCTTTATTTCACTGTTTCAATGGAGAGCCAGAGGCCACTGATTCGAATCAATTGGTGATCCAGGAGAATGGTGCGCGCTTCAACACTAATCGAAAGAGAGTAAAAAATCAGAAGAATCACACTGTGATTCGATTGATTGATGACTGTATCGATCGATGAAGATTCAGAATGATGAACACTTCCTCAATTCAACACGACAGATGATGATATACTGATGTCGTGAGGTACAAATCCCCTCCTATTCCCCTGTAAAGTCCTTTCAATTCCAATAAGACAAAGAAGGTAATTTGATACACTTGAAGACGACGAGGTAAAATCTATCTTCCATTTCTATTTCAATCCATTTCAATTCCCATTTTGCTCTCACAGCTTGTCAACATCGAGGACGATGTTATTCAAGTCTGGGGGTATTCCTCGCTATCTAACTCGTTTTTTTTTCTTTTGACGCACTTTTTACACCTGTTTTTAAAAAAAATATTGAGTGACCATCTTTACAAGACTGCCCCGAGGCACTTGTTTCAGAAACTCCATACTCAAGCTTCCCCAGCACATATCGGTTTGCACGTCCTTTAATGAGTCTGATTTTTAACTCTATTTTATTTGAACCTAAACCGGACTATAATTCTTTCTTGCTGGAGGTGTTAGACTAGGAAAAACAAATCAATTTAGGACTTCTTATCCTCTTTACCACTCTCTTGTTGATCCAGAATGGTCAACTTATCTTGAGTTGATACCACACCCATAAACCTAACTTCTTTTCAAACCTCATGCAGTCTCTTTTCTTTTCTTTTCTTATATGCAGTATGTGTAAAACGGCCGGAGAGATGAGACCAACGCAGTTTTCCAATCACTCGTGAAGACTGGCGAAAAGGCATGAAACGATCTTAATACATGCATGAAGATTCAAAGAAAAGGTTTCAAGACTGATTTCCCTGGTAATACTTCATCAAAAATAAGGTAAAATTCGTGTCTTTCTATATATTGTGAAAGCGATTCAAAAAAAAAAAAATCAAAGTTTTATGATCCATATTTGTTCAGCAAAAAGGCCAGGGAAATCAGGTATCAAAGATGGAGAAAGGTGGAAAACGTTTAAGGGAGTCGGAGGATGTTCGAGAAGACTTCAGATTCCCTTAAAAGAATCTAAGTCTAGGGGAGGAACAAGCCGAGCCAAATCTCTTACTGATTTATCACGGCCAACAACTCGACTATCTCCCCTATACTGACGACTGAAGCCAGAGAGAAACACACACTCACAAAGCTTCTAGGAATCCAGACTAAATAGTTTTCAACTTTTTATCTTTGTTTCTTCATTTTATTGTTACTTTGATCATTACTTCAAGGACGAAGTTTGTAATTTATGCACTCCATATAAACTATTATGAACCCTCTTTTATAATAAGCAATTTTCATTGTCATCATGCTTGCTTTTACTATGTTTGACTAGTCTCTTAATTAGAAATAAGTTTTTGCTAGGAGGAATTATGCTTTGGTAGATAGGCAATAGAGGGCTGTGTAATGATTACTTTGTAGGCTTACTTTCATATCAGATCTTAATATAATCATAGGATAAGAGATCCAAAACTTGATAGTGAAAGCTTTACTATTTATAGTTTAGTATAATTTGATTTCTTGAACTTTATGCCTAGATTAATTGGTTGATCAACCTATAGGTTCACTTTCTAAAAAGATATGTGTTAGAGTTAACTCGGTTATCAATTGCGATTGGGACGGCTAACCATAAACTGCTTAGCCTTCTACGACTATATAGTGGTGAACACCTTCCTTTTCTGGAGTCACCACGAATCTTCAACCGATACGTTATATATTCGATACTTGCTGTTCAAGGCACTTTCCTTTTCTTTCATAGCAAGATCCACGGCAGGTCAGCTACTCACGCTGTTCCTAGCTTCCCGCGTGTTTCCTTGTTCCACAACTACCATGTGTTGTACGGCTCCACTTCATTTACTTTCACCTAGCTCGTGTCCTTTCGTCCTCAAACCAACGCATCGCCTCCTCAATTGTTTTTTCAACAATTTGAATCAATTCCTCTCTCCTCTTTTTGTAGGACCCTAAAATCCAAGAAAAGCCGGATTCATAAAAGCGAACATATAAAAAACAGATTAAGGAAAGAGACGATTAGAAACCAAAATCATAAAAGTATTTCCGTGGAGACGAGACTTGGTCTCTTTTCGTAATCCAAATAATCACCCGTTAGTGCGACGGTACTATGGTGATTTTCGGATCCAGAATAAAGCCACGGAGATGATTCAGACATCACTTCTGAATGACCCTGGCGAACTAAGCATTAACATACATTCTCGAGACTATATACTTACTTGGAGAGAGAGAGAGGGGAAGAGAACGAGTTTTTTGTTTTCAGAAAGCGTGACTGAAACAGTGAGGGAGTTTATGTATTTATAGGAGAAGAGGATAAGAGAAGAGAGGCGAACGTGCTTGTCGGCGAGCCTAAGGCCCAAGGCCCACGACCCACGCTCAGCTCGGCTCGGCTTGGTTCGGCGGCGGCGGCGGTGGCTGTGGCGGCGGTGGCTGTGGCGGCGCGCGTGTGGGTTGAACCATCCTCTTCTATGCACACCATATGTGTTATTGTTTATACATGTACATGGACATACTTATATTTATAAAAGTGAGTCCATTTCCGAGCTCGGGACATTTTATGTTTCCACACTATCACTTACTCTTCAAAATGGCCAACCAATTTGCCCCAATTCACTGATTTCTCATTCAAACTTAATCAAGTTTTGAAAATAACCAAAACCCTATAGACTTAGTTCTTTATTAAAATTTTAGACCCAACACTTTTCAGCCAGCACAAAAGAAATTATATTCTTCCAAATCATAAATTCACATAATCCATGATAATGCTCTTCTCATAACTTGAGGCAACCGCTCATCTTTCATAACCTTCGAGATATGTTCAAAATTTTGACTCACAGACACATCAGAGAACCCATTCAAAGGCAGAGGGGTATGAACCCACACAATGCAAAGCACTGTGTATGAAACTTAAAAAGGAACAAACACAAAAATGACTCTAAATTAATTAATTTTTTTATTCTTGTTTGATCTCCGGATCTAGTTAGATCTTCTTAGACGTGGCAAGCCTTTTGATTCGTGTTTTCTTAGAGTTTTGCTCGATTCTTTGCATGAATATCATCTTGAGCATTATGTGGTTGGAGCAGATCGATCCATTGAAATATGAGTCATTGAAAGGGTACAAAATGATGATTTGAATGATATATAGTGGTAGTTATATATGTATATATACTAAAAGGAAGAAAGGTCAATTAGAATGAAGTTGAGGAGTAGGAGTGGATCTGCGCCAAATGAGCTCAAGCTCATGAGCGAATTCCTTCTGCCTCCCAACAACAATGGTGATGTGGTCTTTGTCTGGGACGACGTGGATCGTGGCACGTGGCACTTTCCTCTTCACGCCGTAGCTGCACTCCACGGGGATCAGCTCGTCCCGTCCGCCGTGGAAGACGGTGACCTCACAGTCCACGTTGTCGCGGACATGGTCCAGATAAGCCTCCACTTTGCTCCCCGACCCGAAGATAATGTTATGTAGTGTGTGCCACGACGCGTTGTGTGTGTGACATAAGAACCCTTCTATCAAGTACGTTCGCACCCTGCCAATTATTCACCTTTTTCATTGATTATGTCTTCTTATTAGAGGTTTATCTATGCGCATTAACATATTCACATGACATTGCAATATGTCACTATAGTCTGTACATTGCTCACATCTCAAACATCACTTTCAAGAGGAAGACGAGACCCAAACTACATTACTTGCACTAGGCCTAATAATTATAACAGTTTAGAACTATGATTTGTGGAACTTAGGTAGATGAATGAATAGGTAGGTAGGTAGATACCTGTTTCTGGTGAGTAGCCTGGTGAGAAATTCTAATAAGTGGTGGTTCTTACAAAGCACTAGACTGACGGTTCGACTAACATGCTCGTACCAGCTAGCCACCGAGGCTCCAAAGGCCATCGGCGGCCACACTTCCTTGGGCGCCACTCTTCTCATCACATATTGCGTGGCCTGCACTCCCTTTGGCACCGAATAATATGGCTGCAAGTCCCCCACATTAATTTACATACATCAATTTCCATACTAATTAGACCAAAAATAAGGAATTTTAAACAAAGTTGAAGAGTCATGACTCACAGGAGCCAGTAGAGTGAGTGACATGATGGCTCCTGGGTGTTTAACCGCGAGTGCAAGAGCCAGGATGCAGCCTAAGGAGTGGGCCACTAGGTGGAATGTTTTGAGTTTGAACTGAGAGATCACTGATCTCTCTATCATCTCTAAATGCTCTTTCAATGTATATAGCGAATCATTTGGCTTTGGACTCTTCCCATACCCCAACAGATCCACAGCAAACAACCTATAATTGGATTTGGCTGAATCTGAGAAGTTTGGAAACAGAGTCTCCGTCCAAAACGTGGATGATGATAAGAATCCATGTATGAACACTACATTCTCTTGTGCCTTGTTGTCTACACATTCAATTAACCCAAGAAAAGGAATTTTTATTTTTTGTACTGAAGAATTAATGGAGACCCCTTTGATATTTGAACACATTTCATAATAATGTTCAATCCTAATTAATTAAACTCATATTTTCATTTGAGTAATTAAGGGATTAATTATATTGTACACATAGTAATAATTAATTAAAATAGAGGATGCTGTTTTGATTTTGATTTTGATTCTTAAGTCTTTCTAACCAAGAATAATCAAACTTTTTAACCTTCTCACGAGAATTTAATGCCATAAGATGAGAATGCATGCTGCACGAGACACTAGAGAGTGAGAGAAGAGCCAAAAGAGAAATGTGTTCAAAATTCAAAAGAGGACCACGAAACAGGGGGATAGAGAAATGTAAAAAGATGTACCTTTGGGTTGTTGGACGTTGACATAGAGAGAATAGTTGGAAGAGGAAAGCCAAGAAGTGCAGAAAGTGCAATGACAATCAGACCATCTTGGTGTTCGTTGCAACTTCTCCACGGCCGTGGTATTCACAGTCAGTAATGTCTTTTTAGTGGATGGTGATCTCTTCTTGGACTGATCATCACAGCATACCACAGCATTCTTCTTGAAGCACTTCACCAGCTTAGTGAGCCTGGTGGGGAGTGAAGGGCGTGAATAGAGCGTGTCGGAGATTTCATCCAAATGGATCTTTGTCCTTGTGAGTGAGACCACTTTCGAGTACTCTCCTGATCTTTCCGACACTATCATCTTCCCGCTTCTGCTTCTTCCGGCCGCCCCTGGTTTGGCCTGGGGAGGGGGACAGCAGTAGCAGGGTTTCCACTCGGACTCGAAGAAGAAGTCAAGCGTCTTGTAGGTGAAGCAAAGCAAGAAATCCACAATGTCGAGGATGAAAAAGACGAAGAAGCCCACGGTGCGGTTGAGCCACCGTGAGAAGCCCATGCTGTGGAGTTTGGGTCTTGTGGAGAGCATGTCTGTATGTATGTATTGTGTTGTATGTATGATGCTGATGTTGCAAAGCGAAAGTACGTGAGAGAAATTTTTTTAATAATAATTAAGTTAATGAAGAGAGAGGGAGAAGAACAGATGGCAGATACATGAATTTATTGTTCGCATTTAACATACATAGTTGGCCAAAATGATGAATTGGGTGGCAGTTGAATCTTTTACCTCTTTTCGTAATTTCTCTATCACTCAACTTACGCATATATATCCAGCACACACTAGCACATTCCTCAGTTTTTTCGCAACATCAATGCTTGGAAACATGCATGTGTTGTCCATTGGTGCGGTGTAATTTATTTTTTTCGTTCACATTTCCAGCTTTTACATAAATTTGATGAAAATGCTAAAAATACGTAATGTGAATTAAATAGTGAAATCACTAGCACAAACTGCTACTCCCTCTAATTCTTAAACATTATCGTTTTGATATATTTTACACAAATTAAAAAAGTATTAAATTTCCTATTTTATTTTTATTTAATATGTTATATTCTTTGGTTTTTGAAATTAATAATCTAAAAAAATATGAATAAAACTGAAAATTTGATAATAAATCTGCATTGAAAAAGCAAAACGATACTTAAAATAAACCAAAAATCTAACTCTAAAACGATACTTATTATGAAATGGAAGGAATATGATACAAGTTCGGTCCATTTAAAATTAATAATTTGTTCAAAAATTTATCTTCCAGAAACGGAGCAAATTTTTGAAACAATAAAACCCAAAGATAGTCAAATATATAATGATGATACTCATATATGCTTTGTTTTGAAAAGACCATTAATTAGGGATTTTGGCGATTGATGAGTTAATGGTCCAAAACTAGAAAGAGCTGTTGAATCTCATCTTCAGGTCAGTGCTTCATAAGAAAGTCAACCTTCAATAGAACACACTTCATGTATCAAAATGTTTTAACTATCCATCAATTTATAAGGTTATTAGAGGAATTGTATCAAATATTTGGTGTATCCTCTTCTTATTCTTGTTCGAGGTTATCTATGCTTGGGAGCTCGATTTCTTCGGTTCAATGGATTAATTGATTGAGATTAGCATCCGTGATAGTATTTCAATCTAGAAACAAACACATAATAAACAAATATATGTTTTTCTTTTTCATTTTAAAATACATGATTATCAGAATCAAAGATATTAAAAGTCTTACGTTCTAAATATACGATTGCGATCTTTATCATATTCTAGTCATATTCTAGTAACATGAGCCCAATTATATCTATATGAATACAAATTACTGTGAAAATGAAACTACATCAAATTATCGACGGAATGCTGTTTCAAAAAAAGTTATCGAAGGAATGGCAGAGAGATGTTAATGGAAATTGTTGATTGAAAAAAAAAGAATGAAAAGCCATCACACTGAATTCCCACCGTCCCTAGGCGACATGTTTTACACTATTCTATAATATTTTGGGAAAAAACAAGCCATAGATTTAGAGTGTCAACATCCATATGAAGTAATTAATAACTTTTCATAATGGGAAGGATGTATATGTGCTTGGTCTCAACTCTCAAGCACATAACATCCGTTAAATCCAGTTTGATTTGATATTGTTTTGTATTACATCTAAAAAAAATGTAAACATTTCTAATGCTTAGAAGAAAAAATGAGAGTAAAATAGAGTATTCATAGAAACAAATTAAATACAAATATTATTTTTGAAAAATATCAAATATCTAATTATTTAGTTCGATGAAAAATTCATTAAATTTTTACCCAATTATTTAGTTCGATGAAAAAGTCATTAAGTTTTTTTGTAAAATATAAGCTTGTGGTAAAGAAATATATGAATTATTAGTGTATTTTACTGTATACTTTTAGATTTTTTTTTTGTTTTTAAACGTATTGGATCTGATTAGATATTCACAGATATCAAAATAAAGATATTGAATCGAATCGGATATCATAAATTTTTTGGATCGGATCGATAGCAAATCCGTATAAAATAAAGGGACATTTTTTTAATATTATAAAAAATATTTGTTATTTGAAAAATAAGTGACATTTGAAATTTTTTGTAAACTAAGTTTTTACTTCTAGACTTACGAAAATATCTTTATTTAAATTTACCATTTTGAAATTAAACATATAAATCTACCATATCAAAATGTATTTAATTTTAAAATATATAGTATATTTTCCTTATTAAAATACAAAAATAAGTTTTAAAACGAACTTAAAGACGATTGTTATAAATAATATATTTATTAAAATAATAATAAAAAAATGTATGGTAATCTAAAAATAATTTTTTTTGTTTAATTCATTTGTTCATGTAAATACATATAAAGTTGTTTGAGTAAAAACCAAACAAAAAATCAAACATGGACAATCCCTAACACCATACAAATGGTAACACTAAGCATCAATTTTTTAAGTAAATAGCCACGCCGGTCCTCCTATAACAATGTACCATTGATACAATCCATCCCTCGTAACACTCTTAGCTATTTTCCTTGCTATCGAGTGCGACGATGATTTGACCCATTGAAACACCATATCAAAACTCTGCATACAACCGAGGATACTGGAAATAATCATTATGTCATTAGGCCATTTAAGAGGTTTATTGATTGCCTCTATAGCCTCTTTACAGTTTGAAGCGATAATCACATCCTGAAATCTCAAATATCGAAATCCTTGTATATTTCATAAAAACACGTAGTTCTACAGTCATTCATTTTGGTGAGTATGTAAACGAGAGTGCATCCAAATCTGTCATGAGTGCCCTCGCATAATCCATGAACCACCAACCGGGAGCCTCACATTTCTCCAATTAACATTTACATCACTTTTAAAAAATACATGCGGCGGAGGAGACCAAAAAGGCTGTCTCACCAACCATGCCAGATCTTTGGTATGTCTCTACAACCTAATGTTCCTGTAAAAAAAACAAAAGATTATCCTCTTCAAGAATTTCTTGTACCAATATTGAAGGTTTCCGTGGGACCTGAGAGAAGATAATTTGGTTCCTTCTTTTCCAAATCATCCATAGAACCCATGGTAAAGTTCTTCTTGTTTTCTCGGAAAAGATGTGGACTTATCCAAACCTAGATAATATGTAAGATTCTCCTCCAAGGAATCCGAGAACCCACCTATCGGAATCAGCTTCATTCATTACTTCTTTCGCTATCTCACACTCAAACAAACCATGTGATATTGTCTCTATTCCGTGAGAGCATAACGAACAATTATGATTCATCACCATTCCCCTCATGTTGAGTTGTGCAGCAATCTAAAGATAAAGTTATGGTAGGCTTTCTTCAAAATAAATATATATCTATTTTATATATGTATAACGATTTCATATATGCATATATGTTTCATTAAATAATGAAAATAAATTATTATTTTTTGTTGAGGAAATAAAAGCGATAATATACCATATTCCGTATGAATACTTTTTTTATTATGAAGATAACGCATTACGGACTTCGCCCAATTTTGATTATTTGTAGACATAGCCCATTTTTATATTTATATATAACATACTGTTAAAAGAAATACTTTTTCTCAAAACATATATAAAATTATTATTTTTATCGAAAATATATATATCCGTTTATTTATTATCATTTTTAAAAGTTATATATTTTCTGATATTTAAATATTATCATTTTTTAATGAAAAAAAATAAGTATAGAATGATCTTTTAACATATCAAAAACTTATTTTTCAAAATTTTTGAAATGTTATTTATTTTTTAAATAACTAAATTTTTTTATAATATTCACACAAATTTCCCCTAAAATAAATCATATCACAAATAGTAAAATTTGTAACTATGTGATCCATGCCCAGCCCTAGCTATAATTACATTTTTACCCATTATATTAGTTAAAGTCATTTAGCAAAAATAATTTTCTATGAATTAATTTGAAATGATTGTGTTTGAATGTATCTTTGTTAGTGATAAATTTTTTTCTTAACCTTTAATTCAATTTTCATTATATTTTTTTTTTAAACTAAAACGCAAACGGTGTTGTGTTTTATTTATTTATTAATCTGTAGAGCTCTTATAATCGAATAATTCTTTCAAAATGACAAAAACGTATTTCCGCCAGAATTCCCAATCAGGATCGTAGTTAGCCAAACGAGTTGCTTGCTTTTACATGATCGAGACTTTTTTTATTATTATTATTGTAAGATGCTCTTCTTGATCTTTTTATATCATGAAAATCTTTGGTCATCGAAGAAATAAAAGTCGACCTCTTTTGCATGTATCACCATTAGGATAATTTGGTATCTTGAACAATCGTGTGGTTTAAGACTGGAAGTTTCACTAACAGTCAAGTGGTTTCTGATATTGTAATGCCTCGACCGCCTCTACTGGTGAGCTCTCAGTGCCCTCTCTCGGCCCATGGGTCCCACCCTTGTCCAACGGTCGGTGCGTTAATTTCGGGAGGTTCGGAAGACTCGTTTATTATCCCTGCAATCACCACAAGATCTTTTCCCGTATTTTGTCCTCACTCACACGGTACCGCAAATCACTTCCCAGTAGATCACTCATCCTTAAATCGCTCCAGTTCAAGCATGCTTAACTCTAGAATTCTCTCTGGATAAGTGTCCGAAAAGATAAATGCACTTTGGTGACATAGGTAGCCAAATTAATTCTCTTAAACCTCTCCACATACACCACTATATATCAGAAATCGGGATGTTACAATCATCCTAACTCAGAGTGCAACGTCCTCGTTGCACACCAGGATCGTTACCCCCGACGGTGTGAGCCCACTTGACTCCACACTCGTCTGGGTTCGACTCTGATACCAATTGTAACGCCCCGACCGCTCCTACCGGTGAGGTTCCCATGTCCTCTCTCAGCCCATGGGCCCCACCTCTGTCCGACGGTCGGTGCGTTAATTTCGGGAGGTTCAGAAGACTTATTTACTATCCCTGCAATCACCACAAGATCTTTTCCCGTATTTTGTCCCCACTCACACGGTACCGCAAATCAATTTCCAATAGGTCACCCATTCTTAAATCGTTCCAGTTCAAACACACTTAATTTTGGAGTTCTATCTGGACAAGTGACCGAAAAGATAAGTGCACTTTGGTGACATAGGTAGCCAAATTAATTCTCTTAAATCTCTCCACATATACCACTATATATCAGAANTCTCTCCACATATACCACTATATATCAGAAATCGGGATGTTACATATCTAGATATGGTAAAGAAGTTGATAAGGTAAGTGAAATTAGATAAGAGGAATTTAGTATAAAGCTCAATCTCAACCATATGGAGTTGATTTGGTAGAACAGAAAAAAAAAGTTGAATGTAAGTTAGTTACAGCTATAAGTAAGTTACAAGACACAAGTGAAATGCAGTAGTCAGCGACGACTGCCATATTTATATAAATCCACTCCATTCCAACATGCATGTAGCGTTATAATTGGTTTCGACTGACAGAATTGAGTAAAACTAATAACAAAAGTATCAGATGGAAAAAAGTCAAAAGATTATGAAGCCATAAATGCGATGTTGATGGAGTTTGGTAGGGAGTTCTCTTTTAATTTATTGTTTTTGACATCTTTTGAAACTTGAAAAATGCTCCTCTCTCGTTTCCTCTACTATTATTTATCCCACTTGCTAATTATTTAACCAATCTACTTTACCGTAATCGATATAATGGCACGCGGTATTGTATTTGACTTGCCATGGATATATTGGGTATAAATTTAATGGTAACACAATGTAACTAATTTTTGTAGAAAAAGGATGTTTTTTCTCTTGGATACTTACATCATTTTATCATATTATTTCTTCCATTTCATAATAATTGAAGTTTTAGAATTTTTTTACACAAATTAAAAAATCATTTAATTTTATTTTTTCAAAATAAAATATGTTTTATTTCCAATCCAAAATAATATAACCAATAAAAAATTATTTTGTAGAATACCAATACTCAAAAACAATAATCTTATCTTGAAAGTTGAAAACATCATCTATTTTAAAAATAAAATAAAACCTTTAAAACTTCAATTATTATAAAATAGATGGAGTATTATTTTTCAATAATACCATAATAGTTTCTTAAATCGGCTCTGTGTGGGTAAAATCACACAATCACTATTTGTTCGAGGTTCTTTAAC
>OVAP01003060.1:0-13892 GCA_900406295.1 Aurinia saxatilis
GGTGGTATTGGCTTTCATGACATTGCTTCGTTTAATCAAGCATTGTTATGTTAACAAGCCTGGCGTCTTATTGACAATCCCCATTCTCTTCTGTCTAGGCTCTTGCGAAGCAGATACTTTCCTCTAGGGAATTTTATGTCCTGCACCATTGGGAGCGACCCATCTTATGCTTGGAGAAGCTTGATGTTTGGTCGAGAGTTATTAAATAAAGGGCTGGTTCGGTCGATTGGTGATGGACGTAATACTTTGGTGTTCTCCGACTGCTGGTTGTTTGATAATGGGCCCCGGTTCCCTTTTCCTCGTCAACGCACGTATGATCTTGACTTGCGAGTGTCGGATCTATTGGTCCCGAATTCGAATATTTGGGACGGCAATGTACTTCAAGAGCTGTTCTATAATGTGGATCTAAATCGCATTAGGAAGATTAAAGTGTCGAACCATTTAGAGGATGGGTATTATTGGGGGTTTACGTCCTCTGGATCTTACTCGGTGAAGAGTGGTTATAAAATATTATTGGATGCAGCGGAAGCTGTTGATCCTCCACTACCGCCGCTTGAAAGAGCCATATGGAGCAAAATTTGGAAGCTCAAGGTTGCCCCTAAAATTAAGCATTTTCTGTGGAGATGTTTATCAGGGGCGTTAGCTGTCACGGATCGCTTGAGTAACCGTGGGATGAATGTGGACCCGAGATGTCCGGCTTGTGGGCTCACGAATGAAACTATACCTCATGTCCTGTTTCAGTGCCCAATAGCTATGGAGGTTTGGGGGTTAGCTGGCCTTCAACCTCCGCCGCATGGTTTCTCAACGACGTCTACGTTCTTGAATATGCATTTCTTAGTGCATCATGGAATAGTTGAGGATGTTTCTCCGTCCTTTGCGTGGGTATTATGGCAGATCTGGAAAGCGAGGAATAGCTTAGTTTTTGAGCAAAAATTAGTCACTTCGGAGTCTATCGTGCAACGGGCAAAAGATGAAATGCATGATTGGGTTCTGGCTACGGAGGTTGGTCTTGTGCGTCAGAACTTGTTAGCGGCACAGCCTTGGGTCAAACCAGTGGCTCCATTTGTTAAGTGTAATATCGCCAGTTCATGGGTACATCCGAACCGTCTTACTGGGTCAGGTTGGATTATGAGGGACCATGGTGGGGTTCCTATGTATCATGGCCGTAATGCCTTTGCTCATATGGCTTCAAAATTAGAATCAGATATTGTGGGATTTACATGGGCAGCTACATGTGTAGCGGACTTGCATGTTCCAAATGTCATCTTCGAAGTCTCCGATATTCAGTTAATGGACGCCTTAAGTCACCCATCACAATTCCCTTCGGTACGCACTTTGCTGGACAAGGCCTCTATTGTAATGCAATCGCTGGTGGGTTGCTCTGTTGTTAGTGTCGTGCACTCATCCAATCAGGTCGCCATAAGTTTGGCCGATAGCGTTACTAGGGAACACAGATATCAGTCCTATATTTCTAGGTATGGTCCTTCTTGATTGCGTGATCGTCTGCAGCACGAGAGTTTGAATTAAATTGGTCTGTTTTGTATGTTACCTACCTACTGGTTCGGTGACTATGAGTTCGTTGTATGCCATTGGGCAAACATTACCATATGGAATAATATTCACTTGAGACAAAAAAAAAAAAATTACTCGCTTGTTTCATAATATTTAGAGGTTTTATTTTTTCATAATAGATGATGTTTTCAAATTTCAACACTATTGACATTGATATTCTATATATTTTTTCTGGTTAGATTATTTTGGGACAGAAATAAACATGTTTTTGTTTTGAAAAAATAAAAATAAAATTTTTTTTTTAATTTATGAAACAGAGGGAGTAATTGACATGATATCAAATTAAAACTATTAACAAAATGATATTAAATGCATTTTGTTGATACAAGTATTAATGATTATAGCCTTATTGGTTGAGGAATCAACACTAATTTGTCTCATTTCTTTATAGAAAATTTAAGACCATTCCTCAAAAATTTCTAAATTCTTTCACCGTCGTCGATTATTGAATTTCTCTCTGTCTCTTTCTCCGTCTCACGAATCCGCCGATAAAGTGATTGCGTCACTAAACGTGGACGGCCACAAATTCAATGGAGAGAGAGATAGAGATAGAGTAGTACTAGTAGTAGTTGCTTCGTTGTAAAGCTCTTCTTCTTCTTCTTCCATTTGAGCAAAGGAGAAAGGTCAACAATGCCGTTGACGAGGTACCAATCCCGCAACGAGTACGGATTAGCAGATCCGGATCTGTATCAAGCTGCTGATAAAGATGACCCTGAAGCTCTCCTCGAAGGTGTCGCTATGGCTGGTCTCGTTGGCATTTTGCGTCAACTTGGTGATCTCGCTGAGTAAGTTTTGGTCTTTTTCAGTAATTGAGCTTCAATTTGGGGTTTTGGGATCAATTGTTCTTCACCCTTTACGGATTTTGATATCGTTTGATGAATTTGAGGGATTGTCTTTGGATTTGGTTGTGGAACTGCTGAGATAAAGTTTGAATTTTTAATTGAATTTGAGTTTAATTGTATAATTTGTTTTGAATTTTTTATGGAAATTTGAGTTTTTGTGGATGTAGGTTTGCTGCTGAGATGTTCCATGACTTGCACGAGGAAGTTATGGCAACTGCTTCTAGAAGTCATGGTTTGATGGCTCGTGTGCAGCAGCTCGAAGCTGAATTCCCTTTCGTTGAGAAGGCATTATTGTGCCAGACTGATCATACACCGTTTTTTTCCACTAAAGGTAGGATAAGCTTCTTTTGATCCTTACTTTGGTGGTAGTAGGTTGATTTTATTCAGAACGGAGGCAATATAACATAGCTTAGCTTAGTTTTATTATGCTGATTTGCAAAATTGTATGCCTGCTTGTCTTGAGATAACCTTTTTCCAGTTCACAAAAATTCTCAGTGTCTACATATCATAGAAATGATATCAGGAATAGGATAGAGTATCTCGCTCACTAGTCAATGTGCATCTGCCCAACTTTATCTTGCCAGTGTTTTATTTAATAATTTTTTTGCTATATATATATCTGTGATCTGGTTCGTTATCCTGTTGGAGTATTTTAAATGACTATTAGCTTTATTTCAGGTGTGGAATGGCATCAGAATGTACAACTGGATCAGAGTGTGATCACACGTGGTGACTTACCCCGCTGTGTAATGGATTCTTATGAGGAGTGCAGGGGTCCTCCAAGGCTATTTCTTCTGGACAAGTATGTTTTACCTTGTTTTGTAATCATTTTTACTCGTTGTTGGTGCGAGCTGACGTTATAACATCCTTTGTGTGTTTTTATTAGGTTTGATATTTCGGGAGCTGGGGCATGTTTGAAACGCTACACTGATCCATCATTTGTTAGGCACGAAAGATCTTCATATGAAGCATCTTGGGATGATAAACAGAGAGAGAAGAAATCACAGAAAGCAAAGGTAGTAGTACTGCCAAAAGAACGAGCTTCTTATTTCAGGCTGTAGCTTGTGGGTTGGAGTGTGATACTTCTTGGTTTTATTTTTGTTTCCTATAGATGATAGAATTTCTGAATAAGCAGATGGTCTTTTATGTTCTTGTCTAAACATTTTGATTAAACTTAGTTAGGTTCAATGGGCGATACTTATGCTCGTGGTATTTAAAAATGTATAATCTTATCATCCTCTGCGCACTTCTCATAGTATTTCCTTCTAATCTCTTGCAGAGGAGAGCATCTCATTGGAGAAATGGTGGAACACCCGAAAACGCACAAACATCACATGCCAAGTGAGTATTATCTAATTTAAGTCTTTTATGTTTGTCATTTCTGTTATGATATATTTTAAGTTCCCTAAACTCCTATATTTGAATTAACTGTGAGTTCCGATGATTGCTTCAAATCATTCAACTGGCACAGATTGCATGAATTATTTTTGGAGGAGCATTTGGAGGCTCGTCATCCCGATCCAGCCCGAGTTGTGAAGTTGAAAACTAGAAAGCTGGATGGGTATTCCCTTATTTCAAAATCAGGGGAAAGCTACATGGAGAAGTTTGTGCAGACATGTGTCGATAATAAAACAGGTTACCAAATAATTGCCCCAAACTCTGAATTGTCAACGTGGAATATGGACAGTGATAGAGACGTAGTAACTGATAAACCTGAAATCAGTATGGTGGGTGCTCTGGAAAAGTCTCACGGACAAAGCAGAGCAGAGGTTTTATTGTCAAATGAACAGGAAAATGTGGGTTTTATTGAAAAAGATATAGAGACTGTGCCTGAATCTACTTACAGCGCAGTCCCTGGTACAAAGGATTCACAGATGAATTTGAATGAAAAGGCAGGGTTTCTTCAACATAGGAGTTATTCTGAAGATTTAACCAGTGAGGCTGATAATTATGTGGATGCACCAGCCACCATGGAGTCGGAAACAGAAACAGAAGATGAGTGTAGACCAAAGAATAGATCAGGTGCTTTGAAGGATGGAAACTATCACACATACTCTGAAGCAGATGAAGAGAGAATGAAGAACCCACCTCAATTTTCATTTTTCCATTCAACTGGAAACACACCAGCATCAGAAAATGGGCAAAGCTCGGTTGGGAAAAGGAGCACTAGTTTTTCTTACTCGGACACTGCAAGCCTATCCGTTGATGGTCAATCTGATGGAGAGAAAATTTCAGAATGTTTGGCTTCTACTTCTAGTTTGAAGAGTGAGCTGGTGGATTCCACGTCTCATGTAACTCCTGAAGCCAGCAACTTGTCTCACAATTTTAATGTTCAGGAATCAGTTAGTAGCAATAATGCAGATCGCCAGAGATCATTTAGTTCGAGTAATACATGTTCAAGTCCAAGGCCAGTCTCTCAGAATGCTAAATCATGTTCACTGACGGGTCTTGATCTCATCACGAAAGGTAATGATGGAAGCGGGGTGGATCCAATATGTTCTCCAAAATCTGGTGCGTCTTTTGATGTTAAAAACTCGAACTTTCCTTCTGGATCTTCGTCAATTAGTTCAACTTCTGAAGGAAGCAGATGCGATACTGTCATTGAGAAGAATTGTATGGTTGATTACTCTTCAAATTTAGTAAGCTCAGGTACTAGTCCTCAAGTGTCTGTTGATAGTCAAATTGGTCAACAGTTACCTGTAGCTGACAATGATATTGAGACAAACTCTGCAGTTGCTTGTTCTGAAGCTTTAGCAAACTCAAGCAGCGATGCTAAAAGCTGTGATGATAGTAGCGTAACAGGAAAACTGTTACCTTGCTCAGCTGGGATGGGGATGGAAGTTTCACCTGATATGCCCTCTAAAGTCTCTGGTCCTGGTAAGGCAGAAGAAATTCAGTTACAAGATATTGTGGATAATGAAATTAATCGCGATACAGTGACTAATGCAATTACTGACATTGATTCTCAAAATTCAGTTGCTGATGTTAATTCTCAAAGTTCAGTTGCTGAGATCTCCAATGAACAATCATGTGCCTTTGGCGCCACTGCTGATGCATCTGTATCAGATTCCCAGGAAGACTCACTGGAGAATGAAATGCCCATGCCTGCTGAAGTTAATAGTAAGCTGACTTCTGATTTTAACTCAGGAGGAGAGAAATTGGTGGGAGATGCTTCACCTACTGGTAGCAAATGCGATGAACATATATCTGATATACAATCTCAATTGAGTCATAGGCATGATGAAGGATCACAAGACCTTCCAGGCCTAGATGACGCAGTCGCAGACATTGTCCTGAAACTAGAGTCTGATAGTCATGCTGGCTCTTCCAGTGATGATGATCGTGCTGTTAGCCTGTCATCTACCCATTTGACAGGTTCCCTGCCTTGGATTTCGACCAATACTTATCGATTGTCTTCTGAAGCTGGAGATATTTGCCATGATACTGTTGTGGAGTCTGACAAGACACTATTAGTAGAAAATAAGCCAGAGTCAGAGAAAAAAGTGCAGGAAAACCCACTGGAAGTGTCTTCAAAAAGTTGGGGCACTGCCCTAGACAACAGTGACCTGGCAAGTTGTGAATCTTTAAGTCCCATGACATCTCTAGATCAAAGTAACAGAGACGCAGAAACCAAAGCTCCTTGTAAGAGCATTGTTGCTGATAATTGCGTAGATTTCTCACCAGTGAATAACCTGAACTTGTTAGAGAGTGTGACTATCGAGCAGTCAGTTAAAGAGGAGACACCTTGTGCAAGTAAGACATTTGCCAATGAGGAATTGCTGCAGCCAAGTGTTTCTGGGGGCTTAGAGTTTGTACCACAATCAGCAGGCATACAATTGAACAGTCCTGAGCAAGAGTTGAAACTGAATCCTATTTTTCCTAACTTTGGTTTAATACCTGAGACTACTTCACCCAATCAGGAGGACATGCCACCGCTTCCACCCCTTCCTCCGATGCAATGGCGTACTGGGAAGGTTTCACATTCTTATTTCCCTACCTTCATGGGGGAATCAGTCGAAACCAGTAGTTTTGCCCCGTCAGCGGAACCAGCCAATGGTTCTAGCTTAAATGTTCAAATTGGGTCTAAACCATCAGAGCTGTCTGTATCTCTAGGAAATGACAAATCAGAACAACTTCCGGGAGAGTTTGTTAACAACGCATCAGAAAAGCCGTTGCAGTCATCCATTCAGGATCCAAACATTGATACTGATTTGAATACTCAATACGACAGTTCTAGCTCTCAGAGAACTCAGTCAGCGTATCTTTCTGCTGAGCTCCCTACAATGCCTCAGGGGAGTATAGATGATTTTAGTTCCAAAGAGAGCAATCTTTTGGCGGACCATGCAGCTCAGAACCATGAGCTTGTACATGCAAAAGATTTATCATTGCAGCTGCCTCACGATCCATCTGCTAAGCTAACTACACTGCCTAATCCGGGGAATATCGAGGATTTTGGCTCTGAAGAGCACAATCTTTCGGCTGACCATGCAGCGCAGAATCATGAGCTTGTTTCTTCAGGAGAGTCGTCAGTGCAGCTGTCTCAGGATCCATCTGCCAAGTTACCTACAATGCCAAATCAGGGGGAAATAGAGGATCTTGGCTCTGAAGAGAACAGTCTTTCGGCTGACCATGTAGCGCAGAATCACGAGCTCATTTATTCTGGAGAGTCATCAGTGCAGCTGTCTCAGGATCCATCAGAGAAGTACAAAGATTTTGAGGATGACACAGATGTGAATGTTTCACAAAGCTCAAAAGGTCAGGACAATTTTCCTGAAACGGAAGTGCCAACTCGATCAACAAAGGTCGAAGATAATGGTCATTCTGTTTCGGATGCTTTAAATGCAGAAACAGCGGAGCCATCAACCTCATCGTCTCAAAAGATAATTCCCGTGGGAGATGCTATGTGGCCTGTCAGGTCGTTCTCAGTTGCACCTACCTTGGACATAAATAAGCTAGAAGAGGTCCCTATGGTTAAGCTTCCTCGGCCAAGAAGTCCGCTTGTTGATGCCGTTGCAGCTCATGACAGACGCACGGTAAAAATTACATCTTGGCTGCAATACCATGCCTTTGCTGAATATGTATCTCTAATCCCTTGTTCTGATGATTTGCACAGATGAAGAAAGTCTCTGAGAGGGTCCAGCCACCAATCAAATCAAAGCAAGATGACAAAGACTCGTTGCTTGCACAAATACGAAGCAAGGTAGCATACATTGTTCTTACTCTTACACTCATCCTTTTCCTTCTTCTTGATTTGTGGTTGATTGTTGCAATGCATTAAGTGTTCGGCATTGGTCATGTTAAATCCCACTTGCTAAATATTGTAAACAGAATTTTAGATTTGGAGGTTTAATACCTTGTTATGTTTGTGCAGTCTGTCAGTCTGAAGCCTGCAGTAGCCACAAGACCCAGCATCCAAACTGGTCCTAAAACAAACTTAAGGGTAGCTGCAATTTTAGAGAAAGCAAACACAATACGCCAGGTTTTTTATTAACTTTCCATCTCCTTTGAAGATTGTAAATGTTTTCCAGAGTTTTCTCTCTTTTTGTGGTTCTTACTAATAACTAATCCTAGAGGCCTACTGTCAAAGCGGTTCAATTTTATATGAATCGACAAAAACATCTTAGGAGTTAAGTCCCACATTATTAAGATAGTATTCCATTTCTTAGTGGAAACTTGAGTTATTAGCCTGATCAAACTGTTACATAATTATATCCTCTTTGAGTCCACTTTTTGTGTCGCGCACACATCTAAACCGGTGATACGCTGTTGTAGGCAATGGCGGGGAGCGACGAGGACGAAGATTCAGATAGTTGGAGTGATTCTTGAATCATAACCGTCGGCTACACAGTTACTTGTCTCATGATGAGTGCGTAAGCACTTGAGTCAGGGTAGGTTTACTAGGTTATAGAATCTCTATTTCAGACATACATTATATACGTACGTACTGTCCTCCCCTATATATATGTATGTATGTAATGTATACTGTTTTATAGGTGTTCATGTTGTAATTAAAGTTCCAGAATTTACATTAGTTTTGTTGAGGTTGTGGGGGGTTTTCTTTTCCTTTTTGTCCTCACAGGGCATTCTTTTAGTGCGCTCTGTATAATGTGTTGTTATCTTTTGTAAGTTTGTATGTGTAACCATACCATATAAAGGTAATATTTAATTACTACCGTTGGAGAGTGCACATCTATAGCATTGGACTGATATGATCTTTTTCTTTTCTTAGCTCCAAAACCAAAAGTTGAGACCATCTTCACAAATTGATCTAATCTTGAAAACGCATTTTGATATTGAAATCCTACGAATACTGAATTTTGAGCTTTGAATCGGATGTAGTTGGTTAGATGCTAGGACGGGAAAAGATACTAGTAATCGGGAAAAACTATAATCAAACCAAAATGAGCCAAACTTGAGTATGAACTGATTGATTTTCTTCTAGAACTCCAAATATCTTAACAGAAACCTTTTTAGGTGTACCCCAACTCAAACCTAATCTAGAACCAAACCAAATGGGAACAAAAGCTTTGATTGAACCAAAAACTTACATATAACCAAATCACAACCTAATTATGTTTGGTTTTGTCTAAGTTCATCTTCCATAAACTCGATAAAATCGTAAACCGAATCAAAATCAAACCGTAAACCGGAAGAAGGTTGGTACTTTGGTATTGGCAGTGAATATGCTTAAAGCCCTTTGTGCTCAAGATTCTCTATTCTTTTCAATTACACAAGGTGGTGAAATCATAGACAAATCCTAACCAAACCAAATAAAGAGATTGAGAAAGAATCCAATCTCTTTTGTCTTTTTTTTTTTTTTATAGAATGGGAAAATCGATTCCCATCAAAACAGGGGTAAGAGGAGCGACCGTAGCAGCAGCTAAATTCCTCAAATCCAAAAAACCAATCCGACCCATTTCCTCAAACACCATGGAGACCACAACTACTCCTACTACTAGTCCCGAGAACAAAGTTTCTTCTTCATCAACCAGCATCCCTCTTTCTGCTATGGTGTCTGATTGTGCGAAGCGGTGGTTTAAAGAGACTCTTGATGAAGCTAAAACTGGGAACACCCCTATGCAAGTCTTGTTGAGTCAGATGTATTACTCTGGTTATGGTGTCCGTAAAGATCCTCGAAAGGTAGAACCTTTTATCCTTTTTAGGGTTTTTACTTGAAATCTTCTGATTATTGATTCTATGTTTGTTTTATTATCACCTTCTTAGGGGAGAATTTGGATTACGAAAGCAGCAAGTGCTCGTTCTTCTGTGTGGGAATTGAAGGATAAACGACCAGGTTTGGTTTTATGTTCTTGTTTGATCAAATTTGATCATTTTGGCTTTTGGATATAATCATATAAATACCACATTTGTTTTTTTTTTTTTTTAATGGGTTTTCAGGTTACAACGCAAGTGATTCAGATTCAGAATCAGAGTCGGATTAGTATTAGATACATTTGTATGTTTATCAAAGAGCTTGTTTTATCTCATCTTTTGGATGTTCCAAGTTCCAACAATAAACAGTATCTTGTGTCAAATGCAATCATTTTGGTGTTTGCTAAATATTTTTATAGTTTTGTTTTGTTTGAGTTTTTCTTTTTGCTGATATTTGTATGCTCCCTGCAAGGAAATGTGATTTTAAGGTTTAGTTTTGTCACTTCTTTTTTGTCCAAAAGTAAAAAGCATGAGAAGGGAACTAGTGTATAAGAAGCTCCATATATGACTGCAGTATGATTATAAGCTTACATCTATTTTAGTTCAGTGAGTAATTTGAATATTTAGTTTGTAAGATCTTGGATGGCTTAGACAAGGTGTTGGAATTGAAGACATTAGACCGGCCCGTGGTTCCTATGTATAAATGATCTATAAACTCAGAAACACAAAATCATAGTCTCTCTAGAAACAAAAGAAACTAGAAAAAGAAAAATAATTTGATGGTAAGCTACATGTTTTTCTTACTGAGGTTATGTTTTCCAAATGATTTCTAGAATAGCCCTTCTGGCTTTCTGAGATCAAGAGATTTCTTTATTTTGTGTCAGAAAAGGCTGAGGATGTAGTAGCCATGGGATGTACATGTACACAAGTTGTGGCTTCAGCTTTGATTTCTCGATTGCATGTCCAAGTATAAGCTGGTTAACAGTAACAAAAAAATTATTGGCAAAAAGTTTACTTCCACTGAAGATGTTGCAACTTTGATGGGATGTGCTGGAACAGATAGAAGCCTCAGGAATTGCACAGGAGTTAAGGGGCAGAATACGATTTCAAATGTGAATGTATAATATGTAACGCATCCTGCTAGGAGTGGAATTCAAAATTGATCCTCCAAAAATGAATTTAGAGCACTAAATAAAAAGCATTCGATTTATAGTGATCCATCCACAACGTTTCACTGCTACGATCTTCGGTATGATCAAACTCCGGTTCTTACAAGCAATTATTTTTGCGTTCACTCTGAGAGTAAGCCTACAAATACAATGATACTCTTAAGTCTTAACGAGCTTCCTTAGTTAAACTAAGCCTACAATAAGTTCCATTTCTCAACACACCCCAAACACTAAACATAAGGAAACACACTACCTTCCACTGTGTTAGCTAAGAACAAAAAGGGCATCTAATGTCATAGATTCTTTCCACTGACATTTTGGGATTACTCGGACATAAATGTGAAGCGACTAGTTAGCTAAGGGGTGGTAGGGTCGCTCCTTTTTTTTTTTTTTTTTTTTTAAAAAAATTTNTAAACAAATTTCATTATACACACGAAAGCATAAATATCCATCCCCACGGGATTCTCATTTCGTGCATCTACAGTCACACATTGCTAGTAGTACGCTTTTATCAAAAGTAGTGGGACTATGCTTTTTCTTCACCAAGCGAAAGTTCCTTTTTATATACACCTACGATTACCCTATATTATTTGCATCATTCATTCTCCAAAGCTCGTGTCCGGCGTAACCTTTCACTGATAAGGTTTTTGCTTCCTATTTTCTACCATCATTTGGAATTTGAATAGTCATCGTTTTTTTTTTGAATCTTCTGATTATTTTATTCCTACCATTAAAATCGACCATTTGATTGGTCATTTGTTTCTATGGGAATTCATACTTACCGGAATTTTTTAGGTCGATTTTAGTCGAGGAAGGAAGGACATTGTTGTTGCAAAGAGGTTGTTTTGTCTATATACACTAGAAATAACAACAATCAACAAATGTCATGTTTCATTGGGAATTGTGGAATGGGTTGATGGAGTGTTACATTTTGAAATTTTCTCAGCTAGAAAATGGAGAATGAGACAGGAGCAAGGGTTGTTCAACAGGAAGGTGAAGAAGAAGGAGAAGGGCAGCCACAGAACCCACCAGCCTTACCACTTCGTTTAGTGATATCTCTATATGTTGCATATTTTCTTGCAAGATGGAGTGCCAGGTTTATACAAAATCAGATTATTTGTTTGTTGTTTATGTGTTACATGATTTGAAAATGATGGATACCTCATTTATAAATTAAGTTTGAAATGATTTTATTGGTTTTATGATGCAGAACTTGGGAGTTCTCAGTTGCTCTGTATATGATCTACTTGTGGCCAAACTCTCTGCTTCTCGCAGCGATTTATGGTGCCATAGAATCTGGCTCTACCGCGGTTTTTGGCCCTGTTGTGGGGAAATGGATTGAGGGAATGGACTACGTTAAAGTTCTTAGACTCTGGCTTGTATGCCAGAACCTCTCCTACATCGTTGCTGGTGGTGCAATCATCAAGTTGTTGCTAGTTTCTGATTTTAGGTCCCATAATTTCCCGGTGTTTGTAATCTTGGTTGTGTTAACGAATGTTGCTGGCGCGTTAGGGGTGCTCTCGACTCTTGCTGGCACCATTCTGATTGAACGGGACTGGTAATAATGTTTAGATATTACAGTAGCATATGTGAAAGATTGCAACACTTAATGCCAAGTTTGTTCTGTTTCTTGTTTTTCGATAAAAGGGCTGTGGTTATGTCGGATGGTCATCCACCAGCTGTATTGACAAGAATGAATTCTGTCATCAGAGGCATTGATTTGAGCTCGAAGCTACTTTCTCCAGTTGTCACCGGTCTGATAATCAGTTTTGTCTCTCTTAAGGCCTCAGCTATCACCTTTGCAGCTTGGGCCACTATATTCGCTTGGGTTGAATATTGGTTATTCATAACTGTGTATAGTGGTGTTCCTGTAATAGCAAGAAGCAATGAGAGACGGATCTTACGCTCCCGGACAAAGCTAATAGAAGAAACAGATGCACCTGAATCTGTTTCTGTTGTTCAGGGAACTGAGGAGGATTCTCCCAGAGTCTCCTTTCGTAGAACTGGAATATCGAAGATTCTTTATAGAATATCCAAGTCCTCTTTTGTTGGTGCGTGGAGAATTTATGTCAAACAAGAAGTTGTACTCCCTGGGGTTTCTCTAGCACTCTTGTTCTTCACCGTCCTCAGGTTTCCGGACTCATTCTCTTTATGTTTTCGCATTTTGTTCACATAAATGGTTCTCAAGCAAATGTCAAGTTGATAATTGCAATGACTTATTGAATCTATGTATCACCGTGACACAGTTTTGGAACATTGATGACGGCTACATTGCAGTGGGAAGGCATACCTACTTATATCATTGGTATAGGCAGGGGAATAAGTGCCACAGTTGGACTAGCGGCTACACTCGTGTATCCTCTGATGCAAGCTCGTCTTTCAACGCTGAGAACCGGCCTTTGGTCCTTCTGGTCTCAGGTCTTTTTACTTCAAACTGATAATCCATGTCAAAAAGTTATATATATACCTACGGACTGCGTTTTGATTCATTGGTCATTCTTGGCTACAAATATNCCTACGGACTGCGTTTTGATTCATTGGTCATTCTTGGCTACAAATATCCTTTGTTAAATGTATCTTATATCTATTTAGTTGAACTTGGCCATGTTATGGAACTTGAGTATAATTCAAAATTTGTATGAGACATGAAAAACAAAATAGTAACAAAAGTAAGGTTCTTGTTCTTGTAGTGGAGCTGTCTTTTGGTCTGCGTTGGGTCGATATGGGTTACAAAGGATAACATAGCACCTTACATGCTAATGGCTGGAGTCGCTGCTTCGAGGCTTGGCTTGTGGATGTTCGATCTTGCAGTCACCCAACAAATGCAGGTATAAATGGTCACATGTATTCACTTGTTATAAAAGACTTTGTGCTAATAGCATTTTGGTAATGTTAGGATCGTGTTCCAGAATCTGACCGTTTTGTGGTTGGAGGAGTGCAAAACTCGTTGCAATCGGCTCTTGACTTGATGGGATATATATTGGGTATCATTGTATCTCATCCAAAGGTAAACATAATCCACTTTACATCATAATAATCCATATAGTTTGATTACATCTTTCTTTTCAATCAAGAGCACAAACTAATGAATTTATATTTTCAGGATTTCTGGATCTTGAATTTGATCTCATTCTCCACGGTTTCGTTAGCAGGAATG
>OVAP01003061.1:0-17585 GCA_900406295.1 Aurinia saxatilis
CAACTACCCTTAACATTATCCCCACCTAACCCGTGCTGATTCCACCGATGCGAAATCGGAGCCACATGCCCCGCGAAAACAAGAAGAAACGGCGGTAAAGACCCCAGCTCATAAATCCGTTCAGTTCTCTGAATCTCCATCCATTTCTCGATCCGTTTCGTGTATCCACCTCCTCTCCATTTCTTGAGATCAATCACCATCACTCCCGTGTTGAAATAACAAGGCTTCCTCTTCTTAAACGTCCCCGAGTATCTCTCGTCTGACCAGAACCCTCCCGTGAAGTACTTAGTAAAATTGGCGTGACAATACTCCGGAGCTCCGATTATTCTCGAATCTAGACTCGTTCTCCAGAGCTTAGCGATGTCGTCGACGACAACGAGATCCGAATCCAAGTATATGACCCGGTTCACGCAAGGCTCGAGTAGCTCCGCGAGGTAGTTTCTAGCGTAATTCAAGGGCTGCTCGAGGGCTTGTCTGACGGAGGAAGAGATCAAACCACGAACAGTCTCGGGGGCAAAATAGTAAATATTGAATTTCAGTTCCGGGAAAGTCGATCTCACTAAGGACTCGAGGCTCGTCGTCTTCTTCACGACGATGAAGTGGAAGAAGACGGTCTCGGGACACATCGAGTGCTGTAGGATCGAATTAACGGCTGCGATTGAGCCGCGTAGATACTCGACGTCGAGCGTGATCGCCACGTGGACTAAAGACGGATTACAGACGCCGTCTTCACCGGAGGATGAGGAGGAGAGGCATTCGTCGGCATTACGAAACGCGGGGGATTTTCTGAAGGAGGATAACAAACTCCGATCTGAGGACGGCGGTGGTGGTGGTCGGAGGTAAGATTCGAGATGCGATGAACGGATCGCCGCCGCGGGAGGGAAGGATTGTAGTGACGGAGATAAGACGATTACCGCCATCGCCGCAGAGAAAAATCCAGAGAATCTCGTAATCCAAAGCATTTTTCGATTTTCGAATCTAATCGGAGATTCCTTCAAATGCAGAACCGAGGAAACCCTAGAAACAACTAAGGAGAAGAGCTTTTGTTTCCATATGAAACTAATCCGGCGCAGGATAAGAAATGATCGGAGAGGCGTAGGATAAGAAATGAGAGAAGCACTATGCGCCACACAGTGCACTCTACAACTTTCCCTTTCTCTCCTTTCTCTGCTTCGGAGCTCGCAGAATGGAAGAAGAAGATGAAGAAGAAGACGATGAAAGAGAGAGAGAGCGTTAATTTTTTTTTTTTTTTTTAATATAAACGAGAGTGAGAAGAAGTGAAGGCAATTTTTTATATTTTAATTAACCAAAGTTTTGTTATTGAAACTTTTTTTTAATGTCAAGTGGGTATATTATTAGATTAATTTAAAAATGAACAATAAATTTGGGTGAGTGTAAAGATTACTGTGAGAAAAAGGAGAAAAAAACAGCTGTCATTGTCTGTCCTCTATGCTACTGTATTTTGTTTTGCTATTATGACAACAAAATTTGAATATTTTGTAATATAACAATGACATTTTAGGAAAAATAAACTCAGTATTGTTTTTTTCTTCTTATAATTATAGTACAATTATTGATGGACGAGAGGAAATGAAACCTAAGTTACAACTTACAAATGTTAGTTAGCTTTTTGGTTTTTGCATGTTAATCTCAAGTCAAAACTATAATTTATATACTATACAACTATAAAACAAGTTTTTCATCAGATAATATTATGTATTCTTTTGGGTTTTATTAGTTGATATCTTTTTGGTAATTCTAATTCTGTAAAGAATGCATTATCTGAATATTAGTCCGATTCTGTTAAATGCAAAATTGTAGTTAATTTTTACAAAATACTATAAATGGAACAGAATTTACAGTAATTTTAGCGAAGGAACATGATAACAAATCGACAAAATCATGTTATGATTCCATAATGTTTTTATCAATCACATACTAATTTATATATTCAGTAATTCAATGGTTGATTATTTAAGAGATTATTTAACAACACTAGTTTAAGTTGTTTAAAGTAACCTTTTAACTGTGGGCCAGTTTTATCTGCGTAAAAAAGCCGTCGTCTAGTCTGACACAAGCGACACGACCAATGCGAATCTTAAATTTTCTTTCCATTTGCTATGCAAAAATCTAACACGTACGTTAACGTACCCTTAAGTAGAGAAGCTTTGAAACATAAAAAAAAAAAATATATACAAATTTTAAAGAAAAATTCTATAAAAACTACAGTTGATTTTGTTNGATGCAAAAATCTAACACGTACGTTAACGTACCCTTAAGTAGAGAAGCTTTGAAACATAAAAAAAAAAATATATATACAAATTTTAAAGAAAAATTCTATAAAAACTACAGTTGATTTTGTTGAAAACAAATAACCATCATTAATATTTCACCACGTGTCCATGTCTTAATTTAGTTGTATGATTTAAATTTTTTTAATCCATTATGAAATGTGTTGTTGGCTCTAAAAAGCACATGGTAACATATATAGTCCGTACGGTCTAGGCATCAGAACGAGATAGGCCCATTTACAATTCAGACCAGGCTGGCTTCCACGACCATCACTCCCCTTCCGGGTCCTGACTCGGATTTTCACTCACTCTCTGTCTCCTGGGTCCCCTAACCCGACCCCAGACCCAGCTCAAGAAATGAGACTGAGACAGAACCTCTCTATATATATGCTCAAGTTTTTACCAGTATCCAAAGAACTATCCCAATGCTATTGCATGTTATGCTAAAGAGCTTGAGATTCTTGAATGTCAAAACAAAAACATTATATACTTTATAAATTTAATTGTACAAAATGATATTATAAATTAAAGAGAATACAAATATGTCACTGAAAAGTTTATTGTCAACATTTGTTGTTGTCATTGATAAACGATTATTGACTGTTGATCCCGTTTGATCGTTATCTACAGCGGAACAAGTATAGTTGGTCTATGTACAGTGCACTAAGTCCCTATAATATTGAATTTAGTTCTGATAGTAGTTTTCCAAAGGTGGAAGAAGAGAGAACACATATGTCCTGTGATTTTATTAAAATGTGTGTTTTCTTTTTCAGTGTTGACCCGAATAGCAACTTTGGAATGTGATTCTCTTTAAACTTACAGCTTGTTTGGATAATAACACTAGGAATATTGTTGAAGAACAAAATTTTAAACCTCTTTTGGACATGTGCTATATGCTCGAATCAAATCTATTGCGCCTAAAATCTCATAGATCACAACTCAAGACACAAATACATTTGAGTAAATAAGTTTCTTTATTCTCATCAAAACCAATCAAGAGCTGCGTTCAGTTTACAATGTCTTATCTAGGCGGCTCTTACTGTCGTTTCTGTTGAAGACTTGGATCCGCGGGTAAACCAACAGGAGTAGACTCAAGCTTATGTGAAGTAGCTCGTGGATGTTTAGGTGGCGTAAGCGGTTCCTTCTCTAAACCGGGTGGTCGGATCTCCGGTACAACCTCATCAGCTGGTGTCTTAGGATTCGCTACATCATCCAAACCCTACAACAACAAATCACAATCAAGAATCTGATTAGTTATGTATGTAGTTTTAGATTAATTGATAGTAGAAATTAGTAGGACCGTGAGCTTTTAGTTGAGCCTACCTACCCTTCCTAAAACATGTGATATATACTGTAGACAAATTTCTATGTATCTTATAATCATATCCTAAGTTGTTACAAATTAAAATCAAGATAAAGTTGTATCTAATAACATAAATAAGTAGGTGAAAATGGATGATACTTCGGGGTCTGATGGGAAAAGAGTAGGCTCGTCTCCATCATTACGAGCATGAATCTCTGGATCAGCGGTTCGACCACCAGAGGAAGCTAATCCCTTTGCGAGAAGACGACGACCGAGCGAAAAACGGGCCGCAGCAGTAACAGCTGATGAGGACATCATCATACCTGGCTATATGTTGTTGTCTGATGGATAATTTAAAACCAACAAGGAGGTTTTATTTTTTATATAAATACACAAAAATAGTCACTAAGCTAAATCCTAGTTTCTCGAAGAAAGAAACTACGACCATGATAATAACCTCTTACTTACCACTAATCTCTCCTATTTGTAAGCCAAATTGCCTAAATCATAACTTTGACCGTGACTCAGAACTTGCTCTAGTTTAGAATCTAAGACCAATTCAAGTTACTCTATTCTCCAAAATGTCGGGTCAAAAATGATACAAGGTTGATAACAGAGCAAAAGATGAACTTTATTTCCACCCGTGAAAAAGAGATTCGTTGCTGAAAACATCCACCAACACAGTACTAAAACACTGAGACAAACTTGAAAAACAAAACATAGCTACTCGTAAAATGTTTCTTCATATCCACGGGTTGGAGAGTGGGCATGGAGAGAGATATTCCTTCTTCTTCACGTTACCACAGTTCGATCCTGCAATAGCATAAACAAGCTGTCACTTTAACATCCAAGAAGGCAAGAAACTTCGACTCAGATTCAACTTTTGTACCTTTCAAATAAAGTTGAATTGACCAGGAGAAGGACCATTAGCAGCTTGGCTTCCGAACTGGAAACCAGATTGCGGAGGAGCGTGATTCTCATCGTTCCCCACTTCTTCATCATCCTCTCCTGCCCAAAAGGCCTCAAGGATTTGCACTGCCTTTTCGTAGATATCTTGGTTGTCGTGACTCTGAAGATTCTCAATCTTCTCAAGTCCTTCTGCTTCATCTATCATTGAAGCATAGTGGTTTTCATCTCCCGAGCGACCTAAGTTCTTCTCTGCTTCCCCAACCTTGAGAATATTCTCTAGCGCTTCTAAGCAGACCGTCACAATTCTTGGATCTGGGCAGGTAAGAATATTGCACAATGGTTTGATACAGCCTTGGCTCACCATAAACCTTAGAAGAAACAAAGAAATCTATTAGAACTCACCTTTCTATTATTAAGGAAACATTTGGTTTTAGGTTTTTTGTTTTCTTTTTTACTTACTTGATTTGATCATGACTGCCACCAGAAGTAGCATTTGAGATTGCCCAAGCAGCTTCTTTTTTCACTTCGAATTCTGCATTTTCAAGCAGCACAACAAGAGACTGAATTATACCTGCCTCCATCACTGCCTGCAAATTTGGAATTAAACATAATCAGACAAAGCGAAAGTTTCATTATTGACTAACAAAGTTGCTAAAATGGCGTATGTAAATAAACTCACTTGTATCTGATTTGAATTCCCAGCTGTAATGTTGGAGACAGTCCAGCAAGCTTCCTTCTTGATACTCCTCTTGAAGGAGTTTGTTAGAAAGTTCAAGAGGCAAGGAAGCACATTTTGGTCGAGAACCATCTGATAGAACAATAAGTTAGAGACATTTGTTTTCTTTTTCTTCTGAAAACTCGAAATAGAAATGTTAATGTATTATATGCACCTGAGTCTGTAGATCATTGCCGGTTACAACATTTCCAATGGTACGAAGAGCAGGAATCAGAACTGATGGTGACGGATGACTAAGCAGGAGAAGAAAAGCACATCATTCAGATAACACAATCATGATATGCCATTATTGCTACCCGTAAAACTAAATTCACAATCACATACTTACCCTAAGAGCTGGACGAGTTGAGGGATAACGCCTGCATCGATAACCGCCTGTATCTTGTCGTCTGTGTTATCCGAGAGGTATGACAGAGCCCAGCATGCATCAGTGAGAACTTCATCATCTGTTGATTGCACAAGGCGCTCAAGTACAGGCAAAGCTGGTTTTGTCTGCTCAACAATGTTAAAAAAAACTACATATAAGAAACATGTTATGGAGAGTCAAATATCAGTCTATGACAGCAGTTTAATTTTAAAGGAAACCTGTTCAAATGAAGGGGGCGGTTTCCCTCTGCAGAAGTTTGATAAGGTCCATGTAGCATTCCTCAGCATTGAGAGCTTCGTGTGCTCATTGAACTGAGACAGAAGAGGCATCATGGCACCATGATTCAGGACAAGATCACGGCAATTTGGTGAGTCTCCAGCAACATTTCCCAATGCCCAAACAGCCTATTATCGGGAATAAAAAAACAGACATCAGAACGGTAATAATCTCCTAAGGTCTAGAGAGTTTCCCTTGACACCAAAAAACAAAAAATTATGACAATGAGAATTAAACATATACCTGTTCACGGACATCCTCATTATCTGAGCTGAGAAGTTGGATGAAGATCGGAACAGCACCACTTTCAATGATGACTTTTGTGTTCTCTGATGTCCCTGAAGCAATATTGGTGAGAGCCCAAGCTGCCTCAAACTAAACACAAGTAAAAATGAACAGCAAAAGCAAGTTAGCAAATACATCAAACTCAAAACTATAGATCATTTCTCCATGAAAACCAAGTTAGCATATACATCAAACTCAAAACTCTAGATCAATCAAATGCCTCTCACCTGAAGTTTGGGGAAGTCATCCCTGGAAAGAAACTTCACAACGCGAGGAACAACACCAGAGTTTATAACATCATTGATAGGAGGATTTTGTTCTACAGAAAAAGCAACAACATATAACTGCTAAAGACTCTATAACCAAAAACGCTGATTGTTATATACTCAATGACTATTAACATAAATCACAAACCAATGGAAAGCACCCTCCGCAAGAGATTAGTTGCCTCCAGTTGCGAATTGCTATCCTCTGACCAAATTCCAGAGACCATACCAGGTAGATTGTCCATTAACTGCAATACAAACAGACCATACAAATCAATAAATAAAGCCTATTCCAAAATCCGCTCTACCTAACACGAATTTGATGATTCCGATCCTAGTTCTCTACATGTCAAATTCAATACACCTAAATCCAGATTCCATACAGCAATCTTAATACCCAATCAATTAATCCCATTCTACACGATTTAACAAAATGTTCTCACTCAATAATACATTAACACTTCCAATCTAGTAGAAAATCAAGTGAATTAACCAAAAAAACGATCTACCTATTCCGATTCCAGATATCAACCCTAATTCTGTACCTGTCAAATTCAATACAGCTAAAACAAGATTCCATAAAGCAACCATATCACTAAGAAAATTTCCCAATCAATTCGAGAAACATCAGGCAATCTCAACGTTCCTGAAAAAAACTTTCAATCTAGTCCAAGTTGAGTCAATGTCCCGATCTCCAACTAGATATATCAAACAAATACGATCTAATTGAAGCAATCGGTAAACAAAAGAAGCACAGTATACAAGTTCAACAACGTCGCCGCGGAAGAACTTTCAACCTAGTCCAAAATCAATAGAATTAAGCCAATAACCCGCTCCGACTAGATATATCAAACAAATACGATCCGATTGAAGTAAATCGGTAAACAAAAAGAAGCACATACACTCTTCGCCGAAGCAAGATCTTGTCCCGATTGTGCGGCGGCTACGCCAAAAGCCATGGAAGCAGAGAGTCCCTCACGTCTCTTCTTCTGAAGATTCTCCTCCCTCTTGTTCTTCCTGATCTCAACCATGTTATCCTCGCGCCTCCGCCGCCCTTCCTCCGCGTCCACCGCCACCTTGTACCGGTTCCGTCGCACCTCCGTCTTCGCGCTAGGTCTGAGAGACATCTTCGCTTAACCGATTGAAATATTCGGAAGTAATCAGCGGATTCGGAAGATCGATCGGAAGAAGACGAATGAAAATGTGTTATTAAGGGTTTTGGAGTTGATGCGAGTATAAATATCAAGAGCGTCTACTCAAGAGGCACGATTCAGTAGTGTGGTGTCAAATCCGAAATTGCCCCTGGATTTTAGTGTTAATCCGAAAACGCCACGCAGTTTATTTGGTTTTTGAATTTGAATCTTAACGTCTCTCTGCTTTTCTAGGTATAATACCCGACTAATCAGTATTTTGTCGATTCACTTATATTTTTTTCCTTTAATTTCGCTGGGAATGTTTTAAGTTAAATGGCTTTTCAAGCCCAAATAAGTTATTGCATAGCCCAAAACTATATTACATTTAGCCCAAAGTAACAAATTAAAACTTTGAATTCTAAATTCTCTTACTTTTCTTTTCCG
The DNA here is from genome assembly GCA_900406295.1 of Aurinia saxatilis. Taxonomy (NCBI): domain Eukaryota; kingdom Viridiplantae; phylum Streptophyta; class Magnoliopsida; order Brassicales; family Brassicaceae; genus Aurinia; species Aurinia saxatilis. The sequence continues at coordinate 8,011 of OVAP01003061.1, forward strand.
CCAAAAATTCCAAATTCTCTAAACTAGAAATGTGTACTCTAAGTAACAACAATGTTGGATAATATGAATTTATACTCTCACAGTAGATCTTAATATTATAAACAAGGTTGAACATGATTTTTTAGAATTTACATATAACTAATGCAACAGTATGTTAAAAGGAACAAAAAAAAAAAGAGTTTTCTTTCTTTTAATTTCTGATATACTGAAAATTCTGAAAAAATCTTCGGTTCATATTTCATACCAAGATATATAATAGTGTTCTCACGCAAATGATGTTTTTTTTCTTCTACAAGAAATAATATTAAACAACTCAAATATAGTGGGTTAGAGTGGGTGAGAACAAAATGGAAATTGTTCTTCACATATCAAAATCCGATCACATGTGTCGAATTTACAAGACCAACTTCGGAGTACCAAGCCCTTACAAAGGAGCTAAAAGAAACACAAAAGAGGAAAAGCTTCTACTTGACGAAAGAGTAAAGGACCTATTCTAATTAGAACCAAACTTGACAGATCTCAGAAACCATGAATCTCCGATGAATTTGAGGCTACCTTGAGAAATTAAAACAACGCTTCGAGACCAAGATGAATACAACTTGGAGGGCTGCATGAGAAGGAGACCCGTGATAGAGTCACACCAAAAGCGTGTATAGGCGGAGACTTTGCGACAATTCCAACCAATGGAAGNTCCAGACAATTCCAACCAATGGAAGAAAGATTGAAACTGGATCGGTCTCCGGAAGAAGCTGGAGGGTTTCGGAAGTTGAGATCCAAGACATGCAAGATGAGATTGAAATCGGAAGGATCTAGAACTGTATATGAGGGGATATGCAACCCATGAAAACTCGAATCAAAGCCACAACAACAAATCATAAAGGGAGAAGAGATCCTTGAAGGGGATCAAAAAACCATGAATCTAAGATCTGATAAACTTTTATCCAACTCCCTCAACCTATAAATCTATATTTGGGAAGAAAACAAAAAAAGAAACTAATCCTAAGCCGAAAGAAAAAACAAGACAAAGAAAATAAGGAGAGACGGCCGGCGACGGCGATGTGAGAAAGAATCGCCGGAGAAGACTTNTTCCTTCCGAGTCCCCACCGCTTTTATCAACTATATTCTTATTGATTTCATGGCCCTAAGAGATCTAAGCAATGGTGCAATGTTGCGGATGGGGAGTTTAGTTCTCTAGAGGGACTTGATACTTGGAAAATTTGTGCGTTACATGCAGAAAAAGACACCGTCGGTTATAGAAGAGTTATAGGTTTGCATATATTTAAGTCTCACGACTCAAAGTTTTTTCCTTTTCATAAAAAATATACTAAAATAAGGTAAGACCCGAAACCTAAAAACATAACCACATAGAATAAAGATTTTGTCGAAGGTAGACCAAATTTCAACAACCATAAATTTTAAGTTTTTTTTTGTTTTTTTTAGCAAAAATAAATGGACCAATAACTTTTTATTTTTTTTTATGGAGTGGAGAAAATGCTCTTATATATTCTGCAGATAAATTTCAATCAATCATCAAATTTACATTCCACCATGTGAACACATACATTTTATTTAAGAGACAGTCATAACATGATCTTCTCGTTTCACTATAATTGTTCAAACTGACGGATTGCTACTTTGCAATCCTAATATCATCGTAGCTTACTCAATCATTTTAGCTATACTATTTTTTTCTATTACCCAAGTTTGTAAATTTGTTTTTTATTGGTGATCAATAATTTTTTTTCAAAATTTTAAATATAATTGTTAATGGTTTTACGTTATTATATATTGTAGTGAATTTTGTTTTAAATAATTTTTATATTTGAAAACTTTATAAAATAGTTATAGTTTAGGAAAGTTAACATTTATAAATGAATCAATGCTTGGTAGGAAAAACAAATCTCAACAAAATAACTATTTTAAGATAAAGTTTGTAAGAAGATGATCACATCCTAAGAAACATAGGGGTTTTTTACATGATTTCTCAACGGTTATTTTTTTTTATAATCGTCTGATCTCATTAAAAATTGAGTTACGAACTGAATTACAAAAAACTTAAAATCTCACGAAAACTTCCACTAAACGCATACGGAGACTATTAGCTCCAAACAAAGCAAAAGAAAACAGTATTAAGTACCTCAATTCTTAACTAAAAAGTATTTAGATACTGCTAATTGCCTCACGATGAATACGATCATGAAGCCATGAAAGACCTCCTAATGCTAAGTACCACTGAAACCGACCATCTCTTGTCACACTTCGAGCTATGTCACGCGCAATAGAGTTTGAACCTGACATTACTAATTGAAAAATCACACTCTCAAAATACCCTACCAACCCTTGAATCCGATGCACAAGAGCTCTATACTTTGGCCAAGAACGATGCACCGTTAAAGTTTTTATCGCGTCAAACTTTGTAGATTCCAAACAATACACGATCCAAAAAAAAAAAGAAAAATCTCTCTCAACTGTAAATAAAGAAAAAGGAAAAATCTCTCTCAACTGTAATTTCTTAGGATAATACACTCTTTCCGTTTTAAAAATAATTTTTCGTCGGCTCACTCTTTCCATTTTTATCCTGTCTTCCTTAAGAAATTTCCATTTTTTTTTATAGTTTTACAAGAAAAGGAAAACAAGAAAAGTATTTATATCCCTTGAAAACGAGCGATGTCACTAAAAAGCAAATAGCAGAAGAACGTATTGCGATGTGGGATTTGGTAGATATGGATGACGATAAATCAAAACTAGCTGGAGATTTGTCCAAGATTAGGATGGTTGAAGAATCCTTAGATGCTCCAAACACCAAAGATGATGAATCTGTGGTCGTCAATCCTTAGATGCTCTTAAAGTTGTAAACATAGATCCCCAGTTATGTAGTTGTTATGACAGCAATCTTGTTTTAGAGGTTGATCTAAGACCTTCAACAGACTATATGTTGCAAGTGCAAAGAGATATTGATCCCAACCTGCGTCGGATTCTTATTGACAAGCTTGTTCAGTTGTCTGAAGCGTTGGAGCTGGCTTCAGATACACTTTTTCTTACAGTGAATCTAATCGACCGGTTCTTGTCTCACAATTACATAGAAGAGACGAGTCTCCTGGTGCTTGGTGTAATTTGCATGTTTATAGCCTCAAAATACGAAGACACTTATGCACCACCATTGGAGCACTTTTGCGTCAATATAGACGCTATAGAGCTATACACAAGACGAGATTTAGTGTGTATGGAGATGGAAGTTTTAAACTTGCTCAACTTTCGGTTATCAGTTCCTACGACCAAAACGTTTCTCACGCCGTTCATTCAAATAGCTCAAGCCTCTGACGCTGATGATGACAAGGCTCCCTACATTGATATGGAGTTGTTAGCAAACTATCTTGCGGAACTGACTCTTGTGGAATATTATAGTTTCGTAAGGTTCTTGCCTTCTCTAATAGCCGCATCAGCTGTATTTTTAGCGCGATGGACGCTTGACCAATCTAACCATCCTTGGAATCCAACACTAGAGCACTATACGAGATATGAGACGTCCGCTCTGAAGAGAACAGTACTTGCAATGGAGGATTTGCAGCTCAACACTAGTGAAAGAAACCGTGAAGCTGTAAGGTCTAAATACAACCAAGAAAAATTTAAGAGAGTGGCTACACTAAAATCTCCTCAACGTGTCACAACAATCTTTTCTCAAGATGATAAGCACATCTCTCTGGCTTCAGAAGATGCAATCAGGTGAGGTGACCAATCCTAGTTTCTCAAGATTTTTTGAATGTCTAGAAGAAGAATAAAAGTTGAAGCATCACCACTGAACAGAGAGAGTGAATCTGGTTCTGCATCTACACGTATGAGTATAAGTGTAAAACGTAACTACTGAATAAAAACATTTTTATTTTCAATGTGTACTAATGAGAAACTTAAATTTCACTTTAGCAAGTTGATCAACAAATAAATTTGAACTGAATCAAATCGGAAAAAGCAGAACCATTTATTACCACTTATGGACGAACTTTTCCTAGAGCTTACCAAACTAAACCGGACTGAAATTAAAAGTAACTCCTAGTTAAGCTAACCGCACAAAAACCAGCACAAAAAGAATAACANTTTCCTAGAGCTTACCAAACTAAACCGGACTGAAGCACAAAAAGAATAACAATTAGAACCCGGTTAAGGAGTAAACCGGTGAAACCGAGGAAAGGGGAAAAAAAAAGCTAAGTTATGCTTCATATTTCAGAGACATGAGAGCAATAACGTCTTCAACGTTAACCTCTCTTTGATCTTTCCCACGCTTTCTTATAAAAGCTTCATTTGCAAGATTGTGCCTCTTCTGTTGTAGCTCAAGGACCCTCTCTTCGATACTGTTTTTCGCAATCATCCTGATCATTTTAACCTCTTGTTTCTGACCAATCCTATGAATCCTGTCCATGGCCTGTTCTTCAACTGCAGGGTTCCACCACGGCTCGAATAAGTAAACCCTTGAGGCTGCGGTTAGGTTTATGCCAGCACCGGAGGCTTTGAGGCTTGCTAGCAACACCACAGGTCCGGTTAGCTCTGGATTCCCAAAGTCTCCAATGACTTGGGTACGTTTCTTCACAGTCATTGTCTCATCCAAGCGTAAGATGGTGAAACCTGCAGCTTTCAGCGGACCTTCTAGTAGAAGCAGCATTTTCCTGAACTGAGAGAACACAACGGACTTTGTGTTGGGGTTTTCTTGTCTTGCTGCCATGAGGAGCGATAGTAAAGCGGAGACCTTTGAGGATTTAGTCGATGACTTTGTGTCTTCTCCATCAGGAGTAGAAGCATCCGGAGGAGGAGGAGGAGCATTGTAGAGATCGGATTGAGTTAGCGAGCCACGACAAAGAGGGCAAGCGGGTTTCATTCTTTGGAGGGTTTGGAGAATACAAGCTCTACAGAAGATGTGAGCACATCGAGTGATGATGATGTCTTTTGGTGGTGAAATGCAAATTGGACAGTCAAAATCTTCTCCATCTTGCAATACTGCAACTAGCTTTTGCAGCAGCTCTGGCTTATCAGTCACATCTGTTTCACAAATACACAAAAGATTTAAGCTTTGCAAGCGAAAAAAAAAAAAAAAATGTAATGCAACTGTTCTGTTTTTTTACCGTCAATGGATGTAGAACTGGTAAAAGATCTTAATTCCGGAGGACATAAAGAAAGGTCGTCACAAAGCTGTCTAAGCCGTAATATTATACTCAAAACTGTTGAGTAATTTCGCATCAAGGTTCCACTGTTTATAAGATTCTGCACAACACCTTTAGCTTCTCCTTCCACGTGATCATATATTTGACGTTCTTCAGGAGAAAGTTCAACATAACAAGTTTCAACAGTCTTTGCTGGCAAACCAATCAAACTCTCTTCTTTTGTTCTCCGCAACGAGATTGTAGCCATTAAAACCTGAAAAATCATGCAAGTGAATAACTTTTCCCCAGTGTAAAACATAAGAAAGCCATAATGTAAATAATGTATCCTACCTGCAGACGTGAAAGCCCGTTCTTATTCCCCTGACCAAGTGGGCGTTGAATCAAGCTTTGCCAATAACTCTTAATCGAAAATGGCTCAAACTGTAGAAACACCATCAAAAAGTACAAATCAAATGAACCATTCTGAATAGGAGTTCCTGTGACAGCCCATCTGCAAGTAGCCTTCAATTTACTGACTGCTCGGCTTTGTTGAGCATTTGCATTCTTAATGGTGTGTGCTTCATCCAAAATTATTCTCAGCCATTCCATCTTCTTGACAGGAGAATCTTCCCGCGATTCCTCAATAGACAAAGTACTGTAACTAGTCAGCACTATATCATACTTCTTAAGATCATCAACATCTTTTGTCCTTTCGACACCATGATACAAATACACCTTCAAGCTTCCCGGTACAGAATGCTCCTCTAACTGCATAATCCACACTGAAAACACAGAAGGTGGACAAACAATCAACGTTGTCTTTCTTTCTGGACTCACACTAACACTAACACCAACACCAACACCAACATCATCAGATTTAAGCTTCTTTTGACTTCCACTTTCACTGCTCTTCCCTCTTCCCCTCTTTTTATCCTTCTTTTCAACCTCCACAGGTTCTTCATCTACCGTACTGGTGGATGACGCATCAGCATACCTATCAAAAGCTATCAACGAAAGCAGAGTAAGCGTCTTCCCCAACCCCATATCATCAGCAAAAACCCCTCCACGCAAAGACTGGGGCCTTTTATCCGTTCTGTAATTCGTCAAAACATTCACAAACTCCCCATCTTTCTCCTCCCAAAACGGAGGCAACTCACAAGACTTCTCCCTCCCAATCAACCAACCCAAACCCTCCTTCTGATGAGCAAAAAGCTCAGACTTTATCACTTCCTTAGGAGCCTCAACACCAACCATCTCCTCCTCCTTCCCCTTCACATTCTTAAAAATCTTATCAACACTCTTCTCCTCCAGTCCTCCTCACCACCCATCTCTTCTTTCAACACCAACCCACCAATCAAAATCCTCGCTTTAACACTCTCCAACACATCTAACTTCGCAAAGACCTGAATCTGACAAGGAATCTTAAACTTATTGCCGCTAGATTGAGTTTTAGGTACAATAGCTTCAACGTTGATCATCTCTGAATCAATTAAAGGCGATAGAACGGCTGCAACACTCTTCTCGATGTGACCCACTTGTAAAGATCGAGTATTTAGTACTCTAATCGCGTTCCTATCGTACTGATTCGACGGTTCACGAACAAGACCTACTAATTCTCGTCCGTTGATTCGGCCTTTGTAGTATCTTAACCCTACTATGTTCGCGATTAGGAATCCAGCCGAACAAGTCTCTGAGACATTGTCGTGTTGTGATTGTTGTGAAGGCTCCACGGAGGAGCGAAACTCGTCGTCGTTCGCCATCGGAGAAGAAGAAGAAAGTGACGACAACGGAGAGGTTTAAAAGTGGCTTTCTTTTGAGTCCCTCTATTTTGTGATATATCATAATTTACATAAATTTCTTTATCCACAATAGTGCAAAAATTCTACGTGGCGGATTTTCAGTAGTTTAACGATTATTTCATTAGGCCAGTCCATCTCCAAATGTTATCGTTTCAGAGCTAAAAAAATAAAACGACTGAAAGCGGCTTATTTTAAAATGGGCCAATCAAAGGCCCATCATCAAATGTTACCGTTTCTTCACAAATTCTCTTTTTCTTCTTCCCTCGACGATTTGCTAGAATGGAAACTCTCTTTACATTCTTCGATTCGTAACTCTCCGTTCTCCAGTTTCTAAGTTTTGTGTTGATTCCGATGTTAATTTGGATTTTTAAGTTTCTTAATCATTCGATTTCGTTTTGTTTATGAAGGTAGCTTTGATTCCGCGTGAATTGGTTGAATTACTCCTTCGTCCAGGTACGACTCCGTCAATTTTAGGGTTTCTAAGTTTCGTCTAATCTTCCGTGTGTTGTATTATCGTTCGCCAATTTTTCTAGGGTTTCCAATTTTCCTAATCGTTTATCGTTCAATTTGGTTAGGGTTTCTTTACATGCGCTTGAAACCATCGCGGTATGTTTATTTCTCTTTATTAAACCCATTGGGAATCATTAGTCGCACCTTGGTTAGTAACTTTGTATGATTTGTGGGGTGATGAAAGTTAACTATGTTTTACTTCAAAAGATTTGAGATTTCTTTGACACCCACGTTCGTTATATCATCTCCAGCTTAAACCCAATTGGATCAAGATGAGAACTTTATTGATACCCATGGATCTGTTTTATTATCTACTGTTTTGATCTTCATGGGTGAGTGTCACTATACCTTCTTCATCTCCTATGTCCTGTTTGGCTCTTAATATTGCTTATCACCTTCCCAACATTGTTTCTCCTTCTTTTATGACATGTATCATCAACTCTTTCCTCTATATTATTAATATCTTGTTTCCTTCTTTCTGTTTGATACAGATTGGATGGGAAGAGAAATTTACCATGGAGATCCTCAAGAGGTTATTCTGCTTTTGGAACTCTATACTCATTTAGTGTACTACTTAACTCTGTAAGAATCATGCTTTAAAACGGATTTAAACTGCTATGCGCATTTAAGTTACCCGCATGTTATGGAATTTTCCTTTTTCATGTTTTCGTAGCTTGTTCTTGGTATTGGGATCAACTCATTCCTCATTGCACTACTGTCCTTGGATTGGTGCATGAATTGTATGGGCTCTGAGCAATTTGTTTATCCTTTTTGCAATGCTTCTCTGAAATTTATGATAAAAGTAAAGCATCCTTTGTGTGCAGATCAAATACATCGTCCCTTTCTCTGTCACACCACAAGTCAGCCACTGCTAAGGTATGGGAAAAGATTTGTTTCTTCACTACATACATAGCTATGTGTTTAAATCTGAGATTTTAGAGCCTTTATGTTTTGTTCACAATGTAGATCTGGTTATAGGAGTGTTGAACCTCGCAACTGTTATTCACCTCTTGTATAAGGTCACCCAAGTTCTATAGGTAGTGAATGAACATAGTTTTGGTTTTGGACAGATGATAGTATCGCTTGGAGGAGGTAACTCGATGGGCTTTGTTTTAGCACATGTTGCTGCTTAGAAGCTACCTGGATGTTTGACTTTGTGAAACCGTCAAGGTATATTATCACTCTATGCTATGATTTCCTAATTTGATGGTAATTTTGAAATTAAATACGGGTATGTTTTTGTTTTCCGAATTTGTCTTTGAGAAGGGAATCGAACGATGACATACATCATCTGTTCTACTAATTCTTGTTTTGAGATATAGTGTTTTGTTTTTGTTTTGAAGTTTTTTGCTTTTTTTTTTAACTTCAAACCCAAACAAGATCATAGGCAANCCGAATTTGTCTTTGAGAAGGGAATCGAACGATGACATACATCATCTGTTCTGTTCTCGTCTCTGAGATTATTTCTTTACGTAAGAAAATGACATCGATGATGTCTTCTGACTTCAAAATCATTATTCTTTTTATTCCCTTCTATTAAGATTTCATAATTTTTCTTGCTTTTCGTTTTGGTTTTATCAAATTCTTGTTTTGAGATATAATGTTTTGTTTTTGTTTTGAAGTTTTTTGCTTTTTTTTTAACTTCAAACCCAAACAAGATCATAGGCAGACATTAATCTAATAGTGTTCTGTCAGATTCTTGTTTGGGAACATTGTCCCGTTGCCTCAAGCCTTGACCCAAAATATGGTAGTGCATGTCTAACGAAAGGATGTTAAGGATGGAAAACAAAACACATGTCTAAAAGTCTTCAGACAAAGACTATGGCCTATTACNCTAATAGTGTTCTGTCAGATTCTTGTTTGGGAACATTGTCCCGTTGCCTCAAACCTTGACCCAAAATATGGTAGTGCATGTCTAAGGAAGGATGTTAAGGATGGAAAACAAAACACATGTCTAAAAGTCTTCAGACAAAGACTATGGCCTATTACCTACCCACGGCTTAGAAAAATGACTAATGGTCATAAAGAAAACAACCAACGATTTAAACTAGTCTTAAGACAAAGACTATGTGTCTGATGGCTTGATAAAGTAAGGCGAAGACTATGAATTGATCCTTACTCTACCCACGGCTTAGAA
>OVAP01003062.1:0-17585 GCA_900406295.1 Aurinia saxatilis
ACACTAGGAGATAAAAATAGCAAGTTCTTTCATGCTAAAGCACAACAGAGGGGGAATTATAACAGAATAGTTAGTACCATGGATGATCAAGGAAATACTTATGTAGAGCAGGAGCACATTCAAAAGATTATTCTCTCTTACTTTAATGATATCTACTCAACTAATTGCAGCATGAGCACATCAGAAGTAATTGACAATATCCAGCCAAANAGAAGTAATCGACAATGTCCACCCGAAGGTCACTGAAACCATCAACAAGGAACTAACCAGAGAAGTAACGGAGGCATAATTATATGAAGCACTAATGATGATGCACAATGACAAAGCACCAGGGCCTGATGGACTCACATCAGCTTTCTACAAGGATCATTGGCCAGTTCTGAAAAAAGGTCTGTTGAACTTTATTAAGGCTTTTTTTAATGAAAATAAGTTAGATCGAGAGCTCAACCATACCAACATCTGCCTGATCCCCAAGAATGAAAGCTCTAGTACAGTTAAAGATTACAGGCCTATTAGCTTATGTAATGTATCTTATAAGCTAATCTAAAAAATACTTGCAGAAAGACTGAAGCCTCACTTAGATAAAATAATTTCCATTAACCAGTCAGCCTTCATTCCAGGAAGATTAATAACGGATAATGTTTTGGTAGCGCATGAGCTCATACACTCACTGCAAACCAAAAAACTTAAAAGAACTCCTATGGCTCTAAAACTAGATATCAGTAAGGCATTTGATAAAGTAGAGTGGAGCTATGTAAGATGTATTCTTCACAAGCTTGGTTTTGCAGACAAATGGTGTGAATGGATCATGAAGTGCTTAACCACAGTGAGCTACTCAGTACTAATCAATGGAACACCTGTGGGCAACATCAAACCTCATAGAGGCATCAGACAAGGTGATCCTATTTCTCCTTATATCTACCTCTTGTGCACAGAAGGGTTGTCTGCATTAATAAGAAAAGAAGTACAAAGAGGTCAAATTCATGGCTTCAGAGCTAGTAAAAAAGGGCCTGAGGTATCTCATCTATTGTTTGCAGACGATTCACTGCTTTTCTCAAGAGCAAATGCATCTGAATGTCAAGCTATTAAGAACATACTGAATAAGTATGCTTCTATCTCTGGTCAGGAAGTAAACTATCACAAGTCGGTGATCACTTTTGGTAAGGGCATTGACAATAATTTGAAGCAACAGTTGAGTAATATGATGGGGATAACTAAAGTGGGAGATATTGGGAGATATTTGGGACTGCCTGAGTACATAAGTAGGAACAAAAATGCAGCCTTCGCTTATCTCCAGCAGAAAATGGAAGCTAGAATTGATAATTGGTACACTAAGTTTATGTCCCCTGCAGGTAAGGAGATTCTCATTAAAGCAGTGGCTCAGGCAATACCCATTTACAGTATATCCTGTTTCCTCCTACCTCAGAAGATACTCAAGAAGATGGCAGCCACAATTAGAAGATACTGGTGGGCGTCAGATAAAGAGCATAAAAGAATCCACTGGATATCTTGGAAGAAGCTAACGCAAGCAAAGAAAGATGGGGGTTTAGGCTTCAGAGATCTAAAAGACTTCAACATAGCAATGGTTGCTAAACAAGCCTGGAGAATACTTCAACAACCCCAGCTTCTGATCTCCAAAGTGTACAGAGCAAAATATTTTAATGAAGGAAAGCTATTGGAAGCAAAAGGAACAAGCNCTTCAATGAAGGAAATTTGTTGGAAGCAAAAGGAAAGAGTAGATCTAGTCATGCCTGGAGAAGCATTCTCGAAGGTACTAAACTAATCAAGCATGGATCAAAATGGCTAGTGGGAAACGGGAGTGATATAAAAGTTTGGAAAGACAATTGGCTCCCTCTAAATCCTTCCAGACCCCCTAAGCCAATNATCTAACCCCATCTAGACCTCCTAAGCCAAAAAGCTTAACATCTACTGACATGTCTGTTAATGAGTTGCTAATCTCAGGGACAAAGCAATGGAATAATGAGCTTCTTCATGAGATCATGGATCCAGCAGATCAACAACTTGTATCCACAATCAGGCCTTCGATCACAGGTAAGCCTGACAAACTATCTTGGTTTTACACTCAAGATGGAGACTACTCGGTGAAATCAGGGTACTATCTAAGCCACAGTATATCCTCTAACAACAATCAGAACCATCCAAACCCAACATCTCCACAGATTGCTATATCAAAACGCATCTAGAATTGGAAAATACCACCAAAACTAAAGTATTTCTGGTGGAAAGGAATCAATAACTCTCTCTCTGTTGCAGCTAATCTGAAGAACAGAAGACTCATTACAAGAGATGAATGCAACCTATGTGGAGAAGAAGCGGAAACAATCAACCATTTATTCTTCCAATGTCGTGTCTCCCGAGAGGCTTGGAATCTCGCATCAGGAAACCTAATTAAAGGTACCACCCTTCAAATGAACTCAATCCATGAAAACTATAGATGCATAGATGAAACGATGGTAAAGCTAGGAGATGAGGGCAATGTCTTATTGTTTCTTGGATGGCGAATTTGGAAAACAAGAAACAGTCTATTATTTCAGAGTAAAAGATGGTCAATACCTGAAATGCTGTTAAAAGCCAAGCAAGACCATCAGGTTTGGACTATGGCATGTCAAGAAATTAGGAACATTAATATCAGGACACTAGACATGCTCAAACGCATAGAGGAGAGAGAAGGAAACATAAACAGACAAGCGCTTACAATGTCTGATATCTTAAGTGAGGATGCAGATTATTTTTGTCTTACAGATGCGTCATGGATCTCAGAGACTGAACCTGCTGGAGTGGGATGGGTTCTATTTAACAAAAGAGGAAGCAAAGTTATGTTAGGCTCTGCATCAACAAGACCAACAGCAAGCACATATGAAGCGGAGGCAGAGGCGTTGAGGTTAGCGATGCAAGAAATACTGAGGCTGAGCTACAGGAGAGTGGTGTTTTGTGGCGATTGCCATGAATTATACCACCCCTTTCAGCAGAGATTCAGGTTTCTAGCAAACAAGACACCACAACCTACACATGCTACCTCAATGATACTAGAGGACATCAAGGCGCTAGCAAACTCTATCACGGAAGCTAAGTTCAGATCAATACCAAGAAGAATTAACTCGGAAGCAGACAACTTAGCAAGAACAAAAAGATCCTCTTATGTAATCAAATGGCTTAATCCCTGAATTTGTAAAACTTCTAAAGTAATGAAAATCAGTTGACAAAAAAAAAAAACTACATTTTCCCAAATTTTCTATCTCCATTGGTGACACCTTTAAGGATTTTTAAAAATTAATATTTAAATCCTTCCCAAATATACTATATTAAAGTTTGGTATTTGACAAAGACCCAAATCAGATCATTTGAGATTTAAACTTCATAAAATCACAATGCTAAGTAGAACTAGAACCTTCACTAACTCATCAAATTTCAGAATTTGATGATAACCTAACCACCTTGATCAATTCCTCTATTCTCTTAAGATCAATACCAGCCACTCCAAATATAATCTTCTCTGCCGAAATATCAAACAAAGAAAAATTCAAAAACCAATGTGCACTTATCTAATGCTTGAAGAGACAACAAATGCAAATTCAGTTTCATGTTTACCTGCTTATCTTTGTGGAGAGTATGAGAAGTCTACCAGGTGAAAGCAAATCTCTAACAGTTTCATTATAAACCTCAAGACAAGAAATATGAACAACATGATTCTCATCTAAGCTTCCCTGCCTAACCAACACTTCTCGAGTAGTGGAACTGTTATGGTTTAAACTTCATTCTCTCTTGAAGATCAATACTAACCTGTAAAAAACCAGTGGGTACATCTAAGGAACCTTGGTACTCCAAGTGCAAAACATAATGAGCAGTGGGATTTCTTTTCAATCATAGTTTTGCCCATGTACAAAGACTAAACAAATAGATTTTTTTAAGACTACTCCAAGTCTGGGAGTGCCAGATTGCTGCAAAGTAAACAGTTTGTTGCTTATAGTTCCAAGGGAAACGCTTACTGGTATTAGCTTATGTGGGAAGTGGAGACCATGAGTACCAACAAAAGATCCTCCTTGTGTCCTTTTCATCTTGCAAGGTTTCACCTGACAAAAACATCATGATGAATTATTAAACACCAAAGAACCCAGCATAAAGAGAACCTCGTTACCAAAGTATCATGATTAAATGGCTGATTGATTACCGGTGATCAAGTCGATTTGAACAATATGCATTTTAGCTACACTGATGTTGCAAAAGTCCAATTCCAAAAGCAATTTTCTAGCATCAACAATCTCATCAAAGAAATTATCAATCTGAGACAACACACTCCACACCATTCCTCAAACTCCCAACACCCACCTTCACACTCTTCACTCTCTCTCTCTCTCAACCCCTCCTCGACATCCTCTCCACCACCACCGCCCCTCAACCTTCGTCTTAAGCTCCTCCACCGCAATCTTACTCNTTTGAACAATATGCATTTTAGCTACACTGATGTTGCAAAAGTCCAATTCCAAAAGCAATTTTCTAGCATCAACAATCTCATCAAAGAAATTATCAATCTGAGACACAACACACTCCACACCATTCCTCAAACTCCCAACACCCACCTTCACACTCTTCACACTCTCTCTCAACCCCTCCTCAACATCCTCTCCGCCACCACCGCCCCTCAACCTTCGTCTTAAGCTCCTCCACCGCAATCTTACTCCTAATCTCATACATCATGATCCCTTTCCTCACTCCACTCCTATCCATCTCCATCAACCTCACCATCACCGTCCCATTCACTGTAACCATCCCCACCGTATCACTTGGAACAAGCTTGTTAACAACAACATGCATCAAGCTCAAAGAAGAAGATGACAAACCTTGGGATCGCTTCGATTGACTCAACGGCGGGTGGGGAGGGCGATCGATACAAAACTTGGTTCCTCAGATGAAGGATTCTTGATTTATACACTTAGAAATCCAGCGATTAAGCGAAATCGATTGTCATAATAGAGATTTTGTGAGTGAATCAGAGAAACGTTTATTGGTTTCTTCGTTTTCTCCGTGAGAGAGAGAGAAAAAAAATTGGCTTAAAACATAATAATCACGGCTTGACACGTAGGGGTCTTAAGGAGTTCTTTTGTGCCTAGAAGACACGGTTATTTGTACAATACTCATTTCATTTTCTTTTTTCTTTATTTTTGTGCCATTTAGAAGCTTAAGTGTCACCAATGTGGTTGCTCTAAGAAATGCATCGATGAAGCAATCCACCTAACAAAAAGAAGTACAGCTTTGTCATAGAGTGTAAGTACACTTCTATTTATAGCTACTCATCTCTCTTCTCTCATCACATCCAATTTCTTTTTTTTTCATCTTAGCAATTTAGCCGACTAATTTGAATTTTATATATGAAATTTGGATGCACTACAATGTGTATATTACATGTTAAATCTCTAACATGCAATTTAGACTTGATGATAGGTTTTATGTTATTTATATGTATGACTATTACACACTTAACTTGGATGATACTGTCTAAGAGAAGTTTTATATCTTTAACACGCAATTTTTGTAAGTATGTTAAAAAATTATATATGTGTAATAGTTGATAACATATCATTTATACGTGAATTCTAGTGTTACATTTTTAATGATTGTATTATATGCTCAACTACAAATCTATTTTTGAATCAAGACGGTGTTAGATCATCATCAGGTCTTCATTACAACCTGACGAAATCTCCATCACTATCAACAATAGCATACATGAGTAACAAAAAGAAAAGGAGCAAAGTGACAAAGAAGAAAAAGAGAAGAAAAGACAATAGTAACTGAGAAAAAAGAAGAGAAAGAGAGGAGAAGAAGTAGAGCGAGAGAAACGACTTTATTCTTTCCGGTTTTTATAGAAACATGAAAAACTAATAGACACCAAGTATTGGACCATGTGACTATAAACTCATAAAAAATTCGTAATGGTCTAAGTCACATGGCATCACAATATATAGTAATTTGGTCTAAGTCATCAAATCGTAACGGATGTTAGTTTTTTCGTGAGATTTGTTGACGTGACATTGTTGTGATGGATTTTGATACTATGTCAGACCAAGTAACATCATTGAAACTGTGCGGAATGAGTT
Organism: Aurinia saxatilis; assembly: GCA_900406295.1. Lineage (NCBI taxonomy): Eukaryota > Viridiplantae > Streptophyta > Magnoliopsida > Brassicales > Brassicaceae > Aurinia > Aurinia saxatilis. Next base: position 6,117 of record OVAP01003062.1, read on the forward strand.
ATATTCAACTGTAACGATTGGAAGGATGTGGTGGAAGCTGCCATATGAACCGATGCGAGATAAGAAGTATTTGTGGAGAGACATTGAGCAAAAACATCTAGAGGATGAATGAAACTTGCAAGTGGACATTTTTTTGTGGATATCTTTATAGAAGAAGGGGTTAGTGATCCATTCATTCATGGAGATGTTGATGATGATGAAGCCGAAGAGAGTTCAGAGGATTCAGACTTTCAAAGGATGAAGAAGACACTGAGCGAGACTGTCCTAAGAAGATTTATTATTCACTTTGTAATGGGCTAGTGGTTGGTTTATGCTTTATTGGGGAAAATAAAACTGGTTCGCGTTCAGTTTTCGGTTCAATATTTTTTGTTCAATTTTCGGTTCAATTTTAGGTCTAGAACTTTGATTTAATTATTTAATTTGGGCTTTAGCCCATCAATATTGGGTTTGGCCCAACAAAAAAAATGATGTGGATACTAACATGACATCAAAATCCAGCACAACAATGCAACGTCAGCAGTTCTCACGAAAAAACTAACATCAGTTAACGGTTTGATGATTTAGACCGAAATACTATAGATTGTGATGTCGTGTGATGTTTTATATAAGTTCGTGTATATTTAGACCATTACGAATCCTTTGTAAATCTATAGTCACATGCTCCAACACTTGGTGTCTAAATAGACAGTTTTTCCTAGAAACATCATCAATCTGCCCTTTACATAAATTTTAATTTCAAATCATGTAATTGAATGGATATATATATAAAAGGGAGTCATGGCGACAAAGCAACATTAGTATTGCACAGTTTCAGACATGGACTTATAGGAATTGTGGTATTAAAAAGAAAGGAACAGTGCACGAATTGAGTTGAGTCATGGACTTAATTTTATAGTGGTCTTAAAGCACATAACAAATTCTCTAAAACATGTAATAATTAGTGGTTGAACCGCGCTACGTGCGGAATGTGTTAGTATTTTTTTTTTTTGTTCTCTAAATAACGATGTTCCACAGATAATCTGGTAATTGTAGTATAGATTTGGATCCTATGTTTTTAAAAATTGTATATGATACATAGTTTTTGTGATCTAGAAATTGAAAGTGTCTTGTGACTATAAACTTGATATCGTAAAAAAAAATCATCATTATATTACCTTAAGGTTTTTAATCATTGTTTTAGTTTGCGATCATGATTTTTTGTTTTTTGTTTTTTTAACTCTTATATTTTATTGGTTAAAATCTTAATTAAGTCAATAGTTTATTACTGTGTTGGAAAATATAATAAGTTATCTATAAATTATGAGTCTAGTAAACGATTGTTTATCTTTTTTACCATTATGAAAATATGAAATAGTTGCTAATCATTTTGATATTTCTGGTTATTGTAAGATCAAGTTTTACATGTTCCACATATCTAAATTTGTTCATTTTAAATATATGCCGTCTCATATTTTAAAAGATTGATTTTCTTTCTACTCTTCCTGAGCTTTGAAGATAATTTTCCTTCCAATTATGTTTTATTTCTCTGAAGAGAATTAACAATGGCCATATTTGAATGTATACATATCAAATTGACTGATATTATTATATTTTGTTTCTTTTAATCATATTTTTATCTTAATAGTTAGAAATATTGACGTGAATCTTCGTTAATTTAATTGGTTATGATTTGTGTAAAATAAAACAATTTATAAATATAACATATTTATAAAATTAAACTTAGTGTTTATTAATCACCATAAGTTGTGAAATGGTTGTCAAGTTTTTTAGAATTGTGATTAATATTTTTAAAAATTATTGATGATTATGTTTAAAACATAATTAATATGTTTCAACGATTAAATGTTTTTGTTAGAGAATATCGTTCGATGTTTCAAGATAGTGTTTCCCTCTTCCCAATTATTGGAGTTAATAACGGAAATTAAAACTTATTGCCTTTCATAAAATTTTCATGTTTTTTATATTGATGGTTGATGTGCGAAACATATTTGATATCTTCCACATAATTAAGTTTGTTAGTTATTAGAGAATATCATTTGAGGCTTTAAGAGACCGAATATCTCTTTTCAGTTATGAGAGATAATAGGGGAATTTATTCCGTCGAGAAATTAAAGATTGTCTATCTTCCTATTATTTTATTTTCTAGGGATAAGTTGAGGATATATATAGTAGTGATATATGAATAAACAGATTGGACTAACTAATTTTGTTATGTGTAATTTTTAAGTTTCTCTACTAAAATAGTTCAATATATAAACACTTAGTTTTAGATTGTGAATTTTTAATACTAATATTTAATATAATTTATATATTTTTAGAGTTGATATCATGAATGAAATTAAATATGAAAATGATGTGGCATCCATGTAGATGATGATGTGTTATTACAAAAAAAAAGAGAAAAACTAACTTTATAGATATAGATGGGAAAAAAACGTGCAAGAATTGAGTTGACTCATGGACTTAATATCAGTCCTCTAAGAGCAGCTCCAACGCACATATTTATGTGTATCTTTCCTATTTAAGAGGAATTAAAGAAAAGAAAAAAGAAAATATTATTGATATTGTTGCCAAATCCGTGTCTATACGCGGACACGGAAGACACCAAAAAATGGAGCGAACACTCCCACGTGTCGTGATTTAATTGAATTGGGGAAACAATTTCTTCTTCTCTCTCTTTCTCGATGGTTCTTTCTCGATGGAGAGAACAAAGATCTTCTTGTGCCTCCAATTTCACTCTCAAATCTCTAGAAGATGTGTCACATCGGTTGTGTCTTCGAATCTTATTCTGCGGTACTTCGCGGCGGAAGTAGTTGCGGTGGCAACGACGAAAATGCCTAAGCTGAAATTGGAGGTGACACCGTTGCCGGACCGGGTGAAATGGGACTACAGGGGCCAAAGACAGATCATTCCTCTTGGTCAGTGGCTACCGAAGGTCGCAGTCGAGCCTACGTGGCACGTAACATTGTGTTGGCCGGCCAGGTGGTAGTTTGGATGGATCGCCCGTGTTGAATGGTGTCATTTTTAGGGGAGATCTCAACAAGATCACTCTTGAATTCTGTTCAGATGTCCACGAACTCTGTGTTGTACATGCCGCGTGGTCCTCTCCAACAAGTTAAGATACTCAATTTCTCTAGTTAGCGAATCGGAATCAGTGATATTGGAATTTAGGGTTTTGTTTTCATCGTCTCATTGTTTATTAAAAGTTATTGTTTTTGTGTGTTTCTTTGAGTTTCGAGACAAATCTTCATAGAAATGCATAGTTCTTTAGGTGATTAGTGATACTGGTAGCCAGACTCTCGTTGGTGATATGTGCTTGAGGCTCTCTCGTTGGTGATAGTATGAAATTTTAGCTATGAAGACACATAACTGATGTTCTGTTTTGTGGTTGGAACCAGAATTAAAGCTGCAATGAACACAAACTTTCGTTCTTGTCTTACCAAGGTTGATTCCATGTCAAAGGCTTAAGTACAACAGCCTCTTGTTTTGATTAAGCTTTGGTTTCTATAAGCACAGTTGGTTGTCGTTGAATTGTATGACCATTTTTTTTGTCTCATCGTCGAACATAGCACTGTATTCTTGAACAGTCGTCAGGCTTTTGTCAATACTAATATTTTGATGGATAGAATATCTCTTTGGTTTTATTATTCTTTCCTTTACACACTCTATGAAACTTGTATTTTGTTTCAGCAATTCTGGTCTTGATATGATAGATAAAAAATATTGATATTGAAAGTTGCTTTCTACTTTAGAATTTCAGATTACCAGCACACACACATTGATTGATAGGTATGTGACGGTTGGTGCATACAGTCTCTTACGATCTTGCAGCTGCTTTTATGGACTTGATTTACGAAACTTACAAACACAAGATGGATTTGTTACATGTGTTATAGCAGTGAGAAAACCTTTGGTTGAAATCAAACTTTGTTGGTACGTAATGTTTTCATCATAAGCTGTTTAGCTACATTAAGCTTATGTGATTGACTTTTGTCTTAAACCCATAAAATACTTGGATATTATAATTGTGTAGGCTTTGTGCTCAAATGATTATTCGTGTATTTATCTTAAGATACCATATGTAAAAAGAATCACCATTTGAGGGACAAAAACCAAAAAAATGTTAATGAGATATTTAGATTAAACTAATATTAAATTTATTATTAATTTACACTAAAACATCCTAATGGATATGACCATCCAGGATGGTCTTATAGCAAAGAGCACCCAAATTCTCTAAANTACCATATGTAAAAAGAATCACCATTTGAGGGACAAAAACCAAAAAAATATTAATGAGATATTTAGATTAAACTAATATTAAATTTATTATTAATTTACACTAAAACATCCTAATTGATATGACCATCCAGGATGGTCTTATAGCAAAGAGCACCCAAATTCTCTAAAATATATAAGAATGGGAGAAAAACGAAAAGATGGACGCCGTTGTCGGGGATTGCACCCGGATCACCCGAGACAAGCGGTAACATTTACCACTATACTACAAGTGATATCTCTTCAGAAAAAAAGAGGTCTTAATCCTTCCTAAATACAAAGCCACCTGAACGATAGGTACAGAAGCTACCAGTTACGTCTGGGATTGGGAGAAAAAAAAAAAAAAAGGAAAACAAAAAATTGCATAGACGAAAAAGAAGTTGGTGCACCTACAGACATATCTTTCTACGGGATTCTAGTGGATAAATGTCTATGGAGTTGAGAATCAGAAGGCATAAACACTGGAAGTTGGCTTCCTCTCTGCGATCTAACCTGTTGCATATAACCACTCATTGGGTTTCCTTTAACCCTTCCACCACCATCACTCCCAGAAGAAGTTATCTTCTTCGCATGAGATCCTCCAGAGGATACTAATTCTGTTCCGCACGACGATACAAATCGCCCAGCTTCTGGATCCCAAACCACTGAACTCTTGTTGCTTGGAGGTAAGTTCCTTCTAGCTCCAACAACAACATTTACATTCCTGCTTTCTTCCTCGTTCAACGGTGACTGGTTTGCTGATGATGACATGTACATTGGGTTGAAGTGGTCTCTGGTCAAACCTGGACTGTTTTGTGTTTGATGGGTAGTGGTGGGGCTGCTTCTCTCGCTTGCGTTGCTGCTCGTTTTGTAAGTGTTGTTGTGCCGAGAACTTACTGGAAGTAGCACTGATGAGGATGCCCGTGCTTTTGCAGCTGCTTTAGATGCTTCGTCCGAGTCGAGTTTCGCCAGTTTCCATGGGTTGATCCTTACTTGTTGACGCTGAGGAGGCTTCTTCTGTGAAAGCATGTCGGGATCTATGGTGGATCGTACAGGTCCAGGCTCCAAATGCTGGATAACATCATCCTGGCAAAAACGAGAAATTATATAACTGAAGAATCGAAAAACAAATTAGATTTAGTTTTTATTTTTACCTGTCGATCCATGAATATGTTCGGAGGTGTACACAAGGAGGCACCACGATATTGAATGCTTAATCCGAGAGAGCTTCTTCCACTGACGGCTGTCACAGCTGAGCTTGTAGGTGAAGGTAGCTGACTCGTTGGGTCTTGCCCATCTATAGATGGTCCAGGTGGTTCACTTTGCGCTCTCAGGGCAACAACATATTCATATGTTGTGATTCCCTGCCGCCACAAAAATGACATCAACAAAACTCAGCTTCTTGTTACATGTTTGTTAGGGGACAGACAGAATATTCGGCAACATGATGTGAAAGAAAATAAAAAATAACCTTTCGGATCAAAATTAGATGGAAAAAGAAAAGCTCCCCAAGAGGTACCATAGCCACAAAAGAGAGAATTGTACAAACAACCTGCAGAATCAAGAAGCAAGCTGGAGTTGGAAACTACGCATTGACAGAAGACAGAATACAGAAAAAAAAGTTTTTTGAGAAAGTTTACCACAACAGCAGCAAATGGAGGACGGGAGAACCCAAGCCCAAGCTTTTCAGTTATAAGATGTTCCATTGCATTTTGGTCCACAAAACATCGAACAAATACAGCAACACCAACTCCAAATTCAAGTATAAGCTGTCGTCATATTTGCAAGGTCATATCATATGGATGGGTAAATTATTATCTGATGAGATAATATAGAGGGGCAGAATCAACCATAACATCACAAACTTTGTTGGAAACATACCCAGAAAAAGCTTGCCGCCATAAGACAAACAAAACTAATGTAGTTTTTCTGCCCCACGCAGTTATTCAACCACTAAGGCAAAAGATACTTAGATTATTAGTTAAAATGGTAAGCCAGATACCAGAAGGAAAGAATTACATTTTCAAATTGCATACCCGGCAATGATGATCAAACCCATCGACACACTTACCACAACTTCGACAGTGCTTGCTGAATTTACGTACCTCCAAAAAAGAATGTGGTGTTACTATAGGAGACTTTATAACAAGCTACTTACAAGAAGCAAATTTACTAACATACCTCAGCATTGCACAGTGTACAGAATAGAACTTCTTCCTGTTCGCCTGATTGTTCTTGCTGGGTATCTCTACGGCAATCTTTTATCACTAAAAAACCACAAGTGAATCTTCCTATAGCATCACAGCAACCTGAACCGTGTTTAGGATATGGCCCACCATCAATAGATGAGGCATTTTCTGCAACGGAAACAGCATTATAAGAAAGAAAGTATATGAATTATATACCCCTTGGATTTCTTAATTAATAAACAGAATTAGTAGACAGCATAATCGGTTAAGCATGTACCAGGCACATAGTTACTGTTATGTGACTTATGGGCTGGAGTGTTATGAGCCTCTAGAAAGATTCCAGGATCCGCAGGATCTATACCAGTGCATCGGATGTACAGAAGTAAAACCGAAAATGCCTGTAAACATTTTGAGATCAGAGTTGGTAGAGTGGGCTTGGTAATAACAGGGCTGGTTTTGTTCTTACCAAGAATGAGTAAACACCAATGGCAATATATTCACAGAGTTTATTGCCGAGAAATGGAGCAAAGAAGGCATAGTATGCAACACTTAGCAAGAAAAATACAGTTATAGCCACAACCTGCACACGAGCAACAGAGCATGAAATTCAATACAATGGATATTAAAATACATAAGGACATGTTTTGATAGCGATATGAAGACAATAACAACAAATTTACTCCCAGATACTAACAAAACACATAGGTCGTTTTCACAAGGATTAGAAAAAGAACAAACTTAACGCAATTGGAGATTACGAAAGGAAATTTACATTCTTCAGGGTAAAAAAACAAAAAAAAGTTGCTTGGAAAGAACCTGAAATGTGTGGGCTGGAAGTTGCCATCCATGTCTTCTGGCCATTGCAGTAAAGAAACCCAAAACCCTAAATGTTAATCTGGGGGAAACCCAGCAAACCCTCGATCACTGGACAAAGAGAAACCCAATCTAAGAACTAAAAGATCAAAAAAATTCGATGAACTCAGCAGCTACACTACCATCATTTAACATTTGGAGCATGACCCAAGTTTATTCGCAGTCCATCTGTGACGGAATTTCAGGACTTGGAGGTTTATAAGCCTGAAGTTATCGATAAAAAATTNATTCGATGAACTCAGCAGCTACACTACCATCATTTAACATTTGGAGCATGACCCAAGTTTATTCGGAATTTCAGGACTTGGAGGTTTATAAGCCTGAAGTTATCGATAAAAAATTGTCCCTCGGGGAAGTAGTAACAAGCGGTTAGAGAAAACAAAATGAAGAATATTAAGGACTGGGTTTTAGACTTTAGAAATAATTTTTTCTCTTTTTTTTGGGAATTTCATAAACTTTGATCTTGTTTTCGGAAACTAATTATTTCCATAAACACTTCTTATGAGCCACATACTGTAGTTNAAGACCTTTTCTTTTTTGGTCAACAAGTAGTGGGTTTTAGACTTTAGAAATAATTTTTTCACTTTTTTTTGGGGAATTTCATAAACTTTGATCTTGTTTTCGGAAACTAATTATTTCCATAAACACTTCTTATGAGCCACATACTGTAGTTTATTCTTCCGTCTATATAAATCCCTATAATATTTCTAAGAAAAATTTACCAAAAATACTGTTACANTTTAGACTTTAGAAATAATTTTTTCTCTTTTTTTTGGGAATTTCATAAACTTTGATCTTGTTTTCGGAAACTAATTATTTCCATAAACACTTCTTATGAGCCACATACTGTAGTTTATTCTTCCGTCTATATAAATCCCTATAATATTTCTAAGAAAAATTTACCAAAAATACTGTTACACTTGTGACTCTTATCCAGACATCTTTTTCTTGTAGTTTTGGATTTGTGGTTAGTGTGATGTGGAACAAATGGATTGCCGAAAGCATTCAAATAATATAAACATATAATGTGAAGAAAAAAAAATGAGGAATTGGATGTGGTGATAAGAAAACATCTAAAATTTGGTAAAATGGTAAGAGACATTTCTAGGTACGGTACATAGATTGGAAACTCAAAACCATCCCTATTGATCTTTTCATCTCTATTCGCATCTTCCTCTTTTTTTTTATCTCTTTCTTTTTCTTCATCTTACTCACAAACTTCTTTCTTCTGATTTTCTTTTCTCATCTCATTTTTTTTTTAATTTCTTTTTCATTTATTATTTTCTTCAATGACCCATCTGTTGAGAAAAAAACTAAAAACAACTCATTTACTGATATATATATATATATATATATATATATATATATTAGATGTTCAATAGTTATGTTAAAATCTACCATATATAGTAGGGGGTTAAACATATAAATAATCTACTAAAAGTAAGAAAAAACAACTTAGTTCCCAAGATATATAATAAAATAATCATCATAAGGTTTATGTTGAAATCTAACATATATATTAGTCGGTAACAAATAAGAAGAAACCATACAATAACCGATATCTTATATTATATAGAAGAATTATCCTTTTCAGCAATNGATATATAATAAAATAATCATCATAAGGTTTATGTTGAAATCTAACATATATATATTAGTCGGTAACAAATAAGAAGAAACCATACAATAACCGATATCTTATATTATATAGAAGAATTATCCTTTTCAGCAATCTCTGAGACGCTGTCATGTGTCCCTCTCTATTAATACCAATATTTAATTTGGCTATTAAATCTTATTTATTTGTTTTTCTTAATTTATTGCAAAACAACTAATTCATCAATTAAATTCTCCATTTTCATATTGTTGGAATTCAAAACAATGTTAAAAATAAGATATTGTGAAATTGAATAACATTAACATATAATGAGATAAAAAAAATTAATCAAATGAATAAAAATAGATCTATAAATGGCTACAATAGACTAACTTAATTTGACAAAACATGATTTTTTGTATAATATAGTAAGGTTCCATTTAGACTTGCTCAAATTACTCAGATATTTACTTTCATATGAAAAATTTAAAACTATTTTCCTAAATTGAAGAAGTAAATCAAAACAATATATTAATATATTAAAGTTGTTGAATATTATCCACAAGAATTCATTACTATGAAAATTTTGATAATTTAACAAAGACAAATGGTAATTTAGTAACCACATATTTCATCCTTAAAAATTATTCAAATATTTTAATACCAATTTTTAATCCAGTATATAAAACATTTTAACGTAATAATTAAATACAAAGGATATTTTAGTTGTTATTTATATTTATTTTTTAATATTCAAACAAACCATTTTCCCGCAACGCGCGAAGTTTCTCTAGTTCTTAATATATTAACCGNTAATATTCAAACAAACCATTTTCGCGCAACGCGCGAACTTTCTCTAGTTCTTAATATATTAACCGTCTAAGAGTTATGTTAAAATACATCACATATAATGGTTGGCTAAACATATAGATAACCGGCTAACAATTTAGTTTTTGTTACTATTAAGAGTGAAACATATGAATAGTTTGCTAACAAAATAAGAAGAAACAACTTAGTTTCCATGNTGTTACTATTAAGAGTGAAACATATGAATAGTTTGCTAACAAAATAAGAAGAAACAACTTAGTTTCCATGATATATAATAAACTAATCCTCTAAATTTATGTTAAAATCTAATATATATATATATATATATATATAGTAGTCGATTAAACATATAGATAGTCTGGTAACAAAATAAGAAGAAACAATTCAATAAACTATATTATTAATTTATTATATGTCTAATATTTATGTTAAAATACATTATATATAATGTTTTGCTAAACATGTAGATAACCGGCTAACAATTTAGGTTTTGTAACTATTAACAGTGAAAATTTAGGAAAAACTAATAAATGTTGAAATACTATAATTATAATAGTTGGTCATTTAATAAATTTGTACTTTAACATCTAAAATAACTGAACAAAGATAACCGGTTAAAAGTTTATATGGTGGATACTCACCAGGATGAACCGAGATTTGCTATATTGTCGGCGGAACTCAATTGTTACCGCTAGATCTTCGTTGGTTACCGCCGCATTTTTGTCGTTCGCCGGATCTTCGTCACTATCGCTAGATCTTCATCGTTACCGCCGAACCTTTGTCGTTATTGCCGGATCTTCGTCGTTATCGCCCGATCTTCGTCGTTACTGCCGGATCTTCGTCATTACCACCGGACCTTCATCGTTACCACCGGATCTTCGTCGTTACAGCCGGTGAGTGTTGTTACCGGATATTTATTGTCACTACCGGATCTTCTTTACCCCCCACCAGATCTTCATCATCATCACATTTATTAATCATCGTCACCGATAGCCATCATTATCACCGTGAGAAAAGAGAAATCAAAGGAGATTGAGAAGGAAAAGGAGAAGGAAAGATTAAGAGAGAAGATATCAGATGAAAGCGGCGGAGGGAGAATGAAGAGATAAGGNCAGATGAAAGCGGCGGAGGGAGAATGAAGAGATAAGGGGGAAACAGAAGAAGAAAGAGATTTATAGAAAACGTTTAGTTTCTTCCACGACAAATTGGTCTTTTCACTATATATATATATATGCATATATACATACAAAATTATAATCTAATCTTACCACATCCCTAATTAAACTATCTAATCTTACTTTCTATCTAATATACTAAAAAAAATTGAATAAAAGAACTCACAACAAATGTCGTTTGTTATGAAATATGAATGATGGTACAAAATTAAACCACATCATTTCCGCACCTTTCCGCTCCTCACATTTATTTCCTTGGTGCAAAAACATCTTATGAACCATATCCTGTAAATTTATTGGGGGAATTTCAAAAATACTCATTTTACTCTATCATTTTTAGAAATACCCCTCTTTTCTGGTTATTTAAAAAAATATATTTGTTTTAATCTAAATTCAATCTACATTATCATTTTTAATATTGTAAAATATTCTATAATGTTATGTAGGGTTTAGAATCTAGGGTTTAAGGTTAAAACCTTAAACCCTAAATTTCTAAACCCTAAAAAAAGTTTTGATCCTTAATAAATCCAAAACTCCTAAAATATAAACC
>OVAP01003063.1:7436-17579 GCA_900406295.1 Aurinia saxatilis
TTTTTTTTTTTTTTTTTTTTGCAAAATTTTGAGGAAAACTGAACCAGTGAAAGATTCAATAGTTCTTCATGACTTTAGCTATTTTTCTCTCATATTTTTAAAACATTTATTTATCTGATAGTCATTACATAATATAAAATATCATTTTAGTAATATAGAAAATTGAAAAAATAATAATAACACACAAAATCCTAACAAACTAATATAATTGTCGTAACCAAAATAATAAGAAAATCTAAAATATACATCTTTTACTTCAGGCGGTGTAACGTACAAACAATGATGCTTTTAAAGAAATTCTCAATAAACCGGTGATAAATTAATCACCGGCTAAGGTCATTAATCACCAATATCATGGTTATATGGGCCCTTTTCATCTAATAATAGCAGGCCCAATGGTGAATTGTGAGAGTTCATGGGAATAAAAGAAAATAAAAATACAAAGAAAATGTGGGGGTCGGATTCCACCCCTAAAGATTGATAGCGTAAAAACGGCTAAATATGGAAATCACGGATCCATCGTCATTCGAGGACAGTTACGATCAATGACCCACTCATGGATACCTCGTCAGCAAGCATACAAGGAATGACTCATGAAAGGTCGGAAGAGTCTCATATAATCCACGAACAAGTTCAGACCTTCCCACGACCAAAATCATGCATCATGCGAGTCATGGACACGTCCAGCTCGCACAACTTCTCACCGATGGCTCGCCCCGCGACCTGGGAACGGTCTGCGACCCATGTATTCTCTCCGGATCAGTTCCCGTGACTCGCTTGGTGATGTGGCTCGTGTTACGGCCTTATCGCACGTCACGCGGCCTACGAATGAGGTATCGGCTCGCGACTTGTCGTTGAACGCAATTCCCGCGACCCGAGCTTCTCGATGACTCATGTTTTCAATCGGCATAAATTCTCGCAGCCCACTTAGAAGTGTGGCACGCATTTCGTCTCGATGCATTCCGCGACCCGCTTGGTCGTGTGGCTCGATGTTCATTTCATTCACACGTTCCGCGACCCACAGGCAAAAGGCCAAGCCTTTCAATAGATCATACCGGAAGATTCGTTAAGATTTGAGGACTTATCCATGAAAAAGGAAGTTTTCCTTCGGTTTGTGACGAAAAGGAAAACTGCCGAAGAATCAACGAGGAAATGGAAATTCTCCGATTCACATCGGAGAAATGGAAGTTATCTGAGAAGCAGTCTACGAAGAAAAGGAAGGAAGCCCATAATAAGCCCTACGACCTAGGAAGGTTTAGCCGAGAGTATAAATATCTTGCCTAGCATAACTCATAATGTATCTTTTCACATCTCAGCCTCTCGAACCCTAGAGAACTCTAGCAATAAATTTCGTGTCCATCTATTCTTTTTGTTTTTTCTGCCGTTCAGTTTTCTATCTTTCAATTCTGTCCGATTCTTTCTGTTTTCTCCGCTCCATCTTTACAAGTGATTCGTGCAAAAAGATAGTCGACGATCCCTTACAAATTTCGTATTTTCAAGTTTGTGGTTGTGTGAATTTCGGGACACACAACTTGGCGCCGACTGTGGGGACTCATCGACTATTCCACACGAAGAATCTCTTGTAACCTACAACAAACATGGCAGGGGAAGAGCAGACTACCCAACAATCAATCTCGGACGGCTCCATGGTGACTCCAAAGCCAAACGGAGGAATCAGCAACGGCCCAGAAGGTCCAACCATGCAAACTCCATTGAACGGAGGAGGAGACAAAATCGTCAACCCTCAAAATTGCTTTGCCGAAGTTAGCACCATTCTCAACGACTTGCTTACACGCTTCGTGAAGCAAGACAAGATCAATCAATCCATCGCGGATAGATTGAAGGAACTCTCTGTCCAAAACCAAACTCGAAAGGCTTCAAGAAGGCTCTTCAGCTTACCGCCTCTCGATCCAACGAGACAGATGGCTCACGGGAATTCTGCCGATCGAATGGAGCAACCACATGGATCGGGTAAAACTATCGACCTCACCAAGGATACTCTGGTGATCAACCGGCAACTCAACACTGAAGCCAATCGTGAGAGAGAGTCGAGTCCACCTCCAAACACTCAACACCCGGAGAACACAGAACAACCTTAAGTCCGAGGTGAAGAAGTCTTCGAAGAATACTCCGATGACGATCAGCTCGGAGAAGAGAAGGAAGAAATTATCTGACTCGGAGCATTTCTCCGCATAACAGAAGCTACTATCCAAGATGTGCGTTCGCAGATCCACAAAGCAACCAGCCATGCACCAGAAATTGACCGCGTTCTCGAAGAATCGCAGATGACTCCCTTCACTCGGAGGATCACAGAAGCTCATATCACTGATCCCGGAAAAGTTAGAATCGTATTCTACGACGGGACGACCGATCCAAGAGAGCACCTGACATCCTTCGAATCTCCATGAACAGGGCCAAGTTCCTGAGGGGATACGAAGGCCCTGGTTTCTGTCTTCTCTTCGTCGAAAATCTCAAAGGACCAGCTCTGCAANTGATCCCGGAAAAGTTAGAATCGCATTCTACGACGGGACGACCGATCCAAGAGAGCACCTGACATCCTTCGAATCTCCATGAACAGGGCCAAGTTCCTGAGGGGATACGAAGGCCCTGGTTTCTGTCTTCTCTTCGTCGAAAATCTCAAAGGACCAGCTCTGCAATGGTTTCCTCGGTTGTCGAGGAATTCCATCGACAGCTTGCGCGAACTCACCATAACCTTTCTGAAGCATTATTCCATCTTCATGGGGCAAAAAAGTACCGATGCTGACTTGTGGTCGATCACTCAAGGTTCAACAGAATCTCTCCGGTCCAATAAACATCTCGCAGGTCGACGGCATGAGCGACCAGGCAGCACTTCGCGCACTTAAGCAAGGCATGTGGTATGAATCAGAGTTCATGAAGGATTTAGCTCATCACACTCCTCAACGATTCAAGATGCCTGCATCTCCCCAACTCCTACATCGTCAACGAAGAAGAGATGCAAATCCTATGAGCTAGACACCCACCAGCTCGCGTTCCGCGATCAACTTAACAGCCCACCGTACAAGAGAGCACAAGAAGGCCTCCTTCAACATAAAAGTACATCCAGCACGAAGGTCCTGGCTCTCACAACTACTTAATCAACAACAGAGAAAACAATCCCCAGGAAACTGCGAGTAATTCTAGACGTGGCGGTGGCCGAAGCTCTGGGCGTGGACGTGGACGTGGACGTTCGGAGGGATGGAGAAACAGCCATAGAAGCTATGATGAGGATGCATACTACGAGCTCCACCAAACCAAAGGCCACTCAACGTAAAACTATAGAACTTTGGGCGCGGAACTCACCAAGAAACTCCTCGCATGAACTCTCTGTAATACTGTCCATATCAAAGATTTTATTCGTGATACAGGTGAAGATTCTCCGAAGGAGCAACCTCAAACAGACGAACTGAACAAGCGAAACAGATATAACGACGAAGACCAGAAAGAGGGTTCACGCCTGAGAATCAACATGATCATGGGTGGCTCGAAATACTGTCTCGATACTGTCTCGTCCATCAAAGCTTTCCAACGAAAAGCAGTTGCCGCATCCTTTCAGACTTACGAACCTAGGCATCCGGTCTGCACCATATCATTTACGGAGAAGGATGCTAAGGGAATCGATCAACCACACAACGATCCTCTCGTCATCAACCTCACAATCAACGACTTCGACACCGCTAGGATCTTGATCGACATAGGAAGCTCCGTAAACGTCATCTTCTGCGACACTTTGGGTCGAATGAAAGTCGACCCTTCAGACATCACGATAACTCCTCAGCACTCAATGGATTTTTCGGAGAGACTTCTATGACAATTGGCACAGTCAACTTGCCAATCCAAGCCGCAGGAGTTACAAAGATAGTCAAGTTCTCGGTGGCCGATCATCCAGTAATCTACAACGCNGCTCCTCAGCACTCAATGGATTTTTCGGAGAGACTTCTATGACAATTGGCACAGTCAACTTGCCAATCCAAGCCGCAGGATTTACAAAGATAGTCAAGTTCTCGGTGGCCGATCATCCAGTAATCTACAACGCAATCCTCGGAACACCTTGGCTCAGCTCAATGCGTGCAGTCCCATTGACTTACCACCTATGATTAAAGTTCCCGACACCATCCGCAGTCAAAACCATATGGGGAAGTCAAAAGGAATCACGCATCTGCCTGCTCGAAGAGCATCAACGTTGCAAACCGAATCGGAACAAAGACGAAGATGAGAAACCAACAAAGAGGCATAGGATGAAGGATCTACCCAACGCATCCGATGCTCCGAGCACAAACATCCAGCTTCGAACCGACACTTAGCCTAACATAAGCAATGCTAATGAACTACAAGTCGACTTGATCCCTTTCGAGGGTACCAAGTCGGATACCAATTGGCCTAGACTAGCTAAGCCTGACCATAAGGATAGTTAGTTATTAGTGAAATAAACTATATAGCCTAAACTAGGATTTACATAATTACTACCCTGAATAATTCAAACCATGATCCTCTGATGCATTACCTGACTTCCTAACGCCTTTTAGTATTGAATTTTCTCACGTTTATTTTTTTTTTAGCATTTTCATGCATTGATCGATCGACCGCATAATCTGCAATCGACCGAGAGTTGTTTCAAATGATCGATCAGTTCATACGACCGATCGATCGTAACCAAAGCCCATTTCTTTTTGCTGCTTAGCTCGAGTGAAGTTGGATGTGCTACTGTGTTACATCTTCTTTCTGTGGATACGATCCCTAAGTACTACTGCGAGATCTGTGCGCTTGCAGGAAATATTTTGGGCGAAAACTAACCACCCATCAGTACACTAAATTAGGTATCTCTAGAAGTCAATAATTAGTGTCTCATTGGTGATTTTNGGCGCTTGCAGGAAATATTTTGGGCGAAAACTAACCACCCATCAGTTAACTAAATTAGGTATCTCTAGAAGTCAATAATTAGTGTCTCATTGGTGATTTTAATGAGATACTCCATAATGGAGAAAAGTTGGGAGGCCCTCTTAGAAGTGAAGATACATTCATTACTTTTGGTGAGATGATCAAGAATTCTAAGCTGGAAGAGCTTAATAATACTGGTAATCCTTATACGTGGGGTGGATGGCGCTATAAATTATGGATTCATTCCAAACTTGATAGAGCTTTTGGTAATCAGAAATGGTTACAATCTTCTCTAGCTTATAATCAACGTTTCTTGGACAGAAGAGGTTCAGATCACAGGCCCCGTGCTCCTCAACTTAATTAATACTCAATCTCTAGTCAGAGGACAATTCCGGTTTGATGCTAGATTCATCAATCTCCCAGCTGTCAGAGATGTTATTTCTTCAACCTGGTCCAACAATTCCAGAATTTCTATTTCGGGAAAAATACGACAATGCAAGAAGAATCTCAACAAGTGGAAAAAAGCCAATCCTCTTCTTTCAATGGTAGTGATGGAACCTGGTGGTAGAGTTTTCAGCCATCGATGGGCTTTACCCGCCAGAGAAAATTTGAAGAGCTTGCATTTGAAGTAGTCGGTGGGAACTCCATTTTTCCTTGTGGTGGTACAGATTTCTTCAAAGAAATCAATGTGGTCCATTGGGTGCTCGTGAGCATTGCCATGGAACTGGTTATGTTTCACCAAAGCTATGATTTGAGGTTTTATCTCATAATCATTTCGTGGAGGTTGAGCTGGTTTGATCACCGTTCGATCGAATAGATGTTGATCGATCGAATGATAGTATGCTATTGTTCTTTGATCGGCTCTTGGCTCAGGAGGTCTGTCTCCTCCATCTCCTTGTAGACGTTTGTCTTCCTGTCTTCTTTGGTCTCCTCCAATGAGGCGAGGTTCACCATCATCAAACTGTTGATCTCGCTGGTCCGCCATTAATCTTAAACGAGCAAGCTTACGGTTGGTTCTCTCTATTATCTGAATTTCTATTTATATTGGATCAGGTCGTCGTCTCCTTGACTTCCTCTCTGCATACACTTGGAAAAAGGAGAAAGAAAATGAAAACCAAATTCCAATGATAAATGCAAAATACTTGTAAATGAAAGGCTTAGTCTGGAGCTAGTGATCATTTTTTCTCACCGGCAACAGTGCCAGAAAACTTGATGGGGATTAGTTTTTGCCCAAAATATTTTCTGGAAATGCACAGGTCTCGCAGTTGTTCTTAGGGATCATATCCACAGAGAGCAGAATCACACAGTAGCACGTCCAACTTAACTCGAGCTAAGCAGCAAAAGAAATGGATTTTTGGGTAACGATCGATCGGTTGTATGAACTGGTCGATCGTTCAAAGCACCTTCCAGTCGATTGCAGATTATGCGGTCTATCGATCAATGCCTGAAATGTCCAAAAAAAATAAGCGTGAGAAAATTCAATATTAAAAAGCGTTAGGAAGTCGGGTAATGCATCAGAGGATCATGATTTGAATTATTCAGGGTATTAATTATGTAATTCCTACTTTAGGCTATATAGTAGATTTCACTAATAACTAACTATCCTTATGGTCAAGCTTAGCTCATCTAGTTCAATTGGTATCAATTAAGTTTAACATATATCCTTTCAGAAAGAGAACCTATGGGCTGATAAACCAATCAATCTAGGCATTAAGTTCAAGAAATCAAATCCTACTAAACTATAAATAGTTAAACTTTCACTATCAAGTTCTGGATCTCTTACTCCAAGTGGTGTATTAGTAGCAGATTTATTGTATCATTTGAATTAAGTACTGATATGAAAGTAAGTCTATAAACTACTAATTACATAATCTTATTGCCTATCTACCAAACCATGATTCCTCCTAGGAAAACCATATTCTTATCTAAAAGACTACTACGACATAGCAAAAGTGGACATAAACATAATGAAAATTGCTTGTATAAAAAGGGTTCAAAATAGCTTCTCTGGAAATGCAGAGATTATTCTTCCTTGAAGCAATGATAAAAACAAATGAAAACAAAGAGACTGATAAAAACTGAGAAACTATAAGCCTGAATGCCTGGAAACTTTAGAGAGATTTCTCATGTTTCTCTCGGCCTTCGGTCTTCGATATTTATAGGGGAGAGGGTCGAGCAAAGGATCGAGAAGAATCAGGAGGAATTTTTGGATAGGAATCCAAATATTTGTGATTATCCTCAGTTGATCGATCGGTCGTAGCTATCCTGACCGCCGACCNAGTTGATCGATCGGTCGTACCTATCCTGACCGCCGACCGATATCTTTCAACGCGTTTTCTGAAGATTCATTANTTTTGGATAGGAATCCAAATATTTGTGATTATCCTCAGTTGATCGATCGGTCGTAGCTATCCTGACCGCCGACCGATATCTTTCAACGCGTTTTCTGAAGATTCATTATCTCCTGAGTTTATCTTCAACGTAAACAAATATATCCCCAAATGTAACGGTGTATATCTGAATTTGTTCTGGAACTTTGTTGACAAAATGGACTTCGATCGATCGGTGGGCCTCTGGTCCAATCGATTGGGCCTTCATGTCTTGTGTGCTTCTGGATACTCCTTCAGTAATTTGAGCTTAACTTCTTACTATTGAGGAATAATGACACGATTCCAAGCCCATGTGAAAGCTAACTCTCGTGGCTTGATTGTCCTAACTCCTCACTTAATTCCAAAATAAACATCTTCTTCATCNGGACTTCTGATGTTGATTTGTTGGATTCGGTAGAAATACAACCTAAAATGCATTATTTTCACAAAAACACTTTGCAAAGAAAAAAAATGTGAAATCCAGTAGTTTATGTTTCAAATCAAATAATTTTTTGACAAAACACCTAAAAATCATATAAAAAAGTGGTAAAAAATCATCACTTTTGTGAAAACAATGCATTTTAGGTTGCAAAGGGACACTTTCTACCCAATCCAGCTAATCAACATCAGAAGTCCACGCCCGGATGAAGTAGATGTTTATTTTATATTAATTGAAGACTTAGGACAATCAAGCCACGAGAGTTAGCTTTCACATGAGCTTGGAATCGTGTCAAAATTCCTCAGGAGTAAGAAGTTAAGCCTAAATTACTGAAGGAGTATCCAGAAGACCACAAGACATGAACGCCCAATCGATCGGACCAAAGGCCCACCGATCGATCGAAGCCCATTTTGTCAAGAAGGTTCTAGGACAAATTTATATATATACCGTTACATTTGGGGAGATATTTGTTTACGTTGAAGATAAACTCAGGAGATACAAAATCTTCAGAAATGCGTTGGAAGATCACAGTCAATCGGTCAGGATAACTACGACCGATCGATCAACTGAAGATAATATCCAATATTTAAATTTCTATCCAAATCTTCCTCTTGATTCTTCTTGACCCTTTACTCGACCCTCTCCCCTATGATTACAGAAGACTGAAGGCCGAGAGAAGCATCAGAAAGTTCTCAAAAGTTTTCAGGCGTCCAAGCTTGTAGTTTCTCAGTTTTATCAGTTTCTTTGTTCTCTTTCATTTTTTTTATTGCTTCAAGGAAGAAGTCTGTAATCTCTGTATTTCCAGAGAAGCTATTCTGAACCCTTTTAATACAAGCAATTTTCATTATGTTTTTGTCTACTTTTGCTATGTCTAAGTAGTCTCCTAGTTAGGATTAGGGTTTTGGTAGGAGGAATCATGGTTTGGTAGATAGGCAATATGATTATANAAGTAGTCTCCTAGTTAGGAATAGGGTTTTGGTAGGAGGAATCATGGTTTGGTAGATAGGCAATATGATTATATAATGAGTTGTTTATATGCTTACTTTCATATCAGTGCTAAATCTAAATGATAGGATAAATCTGTTGCTAATACACCACTTTGAGTAAGAGATCCATAACTAGATAGTGAAAGCTTTTCTATTTATTAGTTTAGTAGGATTTGGTTTCTTGAACTTAATGCCTAGATTGATTGGTTGATCATCCCATAAGTTCTTCTCTTTTTGAAAGGATATATGTTACAGTTAACTCGAATACCAACTGAACTGGACTAGCTAAGCCAGACCATAAGGATAGTTTGTTATTAGNTCCCATAAGTTCTTCTCTTTTTGAAAGGATATATGTTACAGTTAAGTCGAACACCAACTGAACTGGACTAGCTAAGCCAGACCATAAGGATAGTTTGTTATTAGTAAAACCAACTATATAGCCTAAACTAGGAATTATATAATTACTATCCTGAATAATTCAAACAGTGATCCTCTGATGCATTACCTGATTTCCTAACGCCTTTTACTATTGAATTTCTCACGTTTAATTTGTTTTAGCTTTTTTCAGGCATTGATCGATCGACCGCATTATCAGCAATCGACCAAAAGGTGCTTCGAATGATCGATAAGTTCATATGACTGATCGATCGTTAATAGAAAACCAATTTCATTTTGCGGCTTAGTGTGGGGGTCGGATTCCACCCCGTCAAGGTTTACACACAAATAATCTCGAAGTATCTTCCTAGCTGATAAGCAATGTTCGTCAGCCTAGCTGACGAATACTAACACTCGGAAAATGCCTTGCTGAATTTCTGCCTAGCTGAAATCCATCGCAATCAGAACTTGCCTAGCTGGATTTCTGCCTAGCTGAAAATCCTGCCTAGCTGAGAATGCTAATACAGAAAATGTCCTAGCTGAAAATCATGCGTTGCTGAAGTACAAGATCACAAACATTCGACGACTAGCTGAAGCAAATGACGATACTTACAACCAAACGACTAAGAGTTGGCGAAGAGCGCGAGATCCGACCCGAGCTCGCGACCCAACCCGAGCTAAGATGGAAACGGTTGGCCCGACCCAGGCTACTACGCGACCCGACCTGGACCTTCGGCACCGGATGGGCCGACATGAAGCCCTTCTCGCAACACGGGCCGAGCTGGATCTCACGTCGTAAGCCGAGCCGAGACCACCACGGCATGATGGGCCGACCTGACCCATAAACGGGCCGAGCTGACTCCCCCGTGGCGCGGTGGGCCGAGCTGTGTCCGCCATGATGCGATGGGCCGAGCTGCACTCCTAATGGGCCGAGCTGCACTCCGTCGTGGGCCGAGCTGACCTCCTCGGTGTACCATGGGCCGAGCTCGGGACAGTCAACCTAACGGTGCAGCCGCCGAACAAGATAGACGTGAATCACGAGCAAATCTAGAGGATAAACATAAATCTCCTTCATTCT
>OVAP01003064.1:0-17577 GCA_900406295.1 Aurinia saxatilis
TAGATTGATCACCTAGTTTATGATAATAAGTTTAATCTAATCACCAAAAGTTTTATAGGTTGCTAGATCTACAATAGATGAGCAATTTGTCCTTAGCCAACGAAAGTTGATGCTAAGGCAAATTGTAGACTTATCAAACNGGATCAATTCTATGATTATGTTTGAGTCAAGGATTGTTCTTAATTAAAACCAACTAGATGTCTAATATTTGTTCACAATTCCTAAGATTTTTCCTAGGTTTAACGCTTTTTTATTTATTGGATTTAAACCCTAGAAAAATTATAATGCAAAACCACCATTTTTTATTATCTTAGCTAAGTTAAATAATTTATTAGACTATAGTGTAAACTTTGGGATTTGTGGATTCGACCCTTAGCTATACTACATTGATAGGTAGTCCAGGAATTTATCTTGACCAAAGTTTTCAGCCTTGTCAGTTTCAAAACCACATGTCTGGCATCTGGGATCCACTTGTATGCGTCAGTGTAAAAGAGTTTCAACCACAGGTAGAGCTCTTAATATAGCTTTCCAAAGAAAGACTTTAATTTTTTGACGAGTTCGTAACTTCCATACATGTGCTTTTAGGTTGTTAAGGTTTGGAAGTTGAGTGAACTGGGAGATAAGATCTTTATGAGCCACCTGTTCTGCTAATCTAAATCCTAAGACCATCTCCGTCCATGTTTCTTATAGAGTTGCTTAGGAAATAATAATTTAAGAAAAATTAATATAAAAAGGAGAGAGTTGCTTAAAAAATTAAGAAACTTACCTAAAATTGCCTAAATAAGCAATTTTGGGTGAGTTGCTTAGCCTTTTAAGCAATTCACTCTTTTTATATTAGTTTTTCTTAAACTATAATTTCCTAAGCAACTCCTTAAGATTTATGGATGGAGATGCTCTAACTTGACTTTGTAACCACCATGTTGAGTAAATTTCTAAATCCAAAAATCTTGTTGGTCAATGGCTATATTTTTTATAGTGATCAAACGTATGTCACCTTCATAGAACAAGTCGTTCAGTTTGTCCATGTTCCAACTCCCATGTTCAAAGTCTATGATGTCTTTAACCAAAAGGTCCACATCTGTCAAAGAATGTTTGAACCAAATGCTCTAGAAAACTCATCAATGATCCAATCATCCAACTGGTGTTTCTTCCATTCCCAATTCTCCTTTCCAAACCTTGTATTAATAAATCTCTGGCAAACAGCAGACTTCTCCAGACATATGATGGTCTTGAACTCTTTTTAGATTGTAGAGAAATCAACATCTGGAAAGTATTTACTTTTGAAAAACCGAGTCAACAGAGAATTTTGATTTGTTAGCATAAACCATGCTTGTTTAGATAAAAGGGCTTGATTGAAAGTCTGCAAATCCATGAAGCCTAATCTACCATCCTCTTTAGAAAGACATATTCTTTCCCAAGAAACCCAATGTATTTTCTTCTTCTCAGGTAAAGAATCCCACCAAAATGATGCCCTGACAGAGGTAAGAATTTGGCAAGTGGATTTAGGAAACATGAAACATGACATAGCATAAACTGGTAAAGCTAATGCCATTGTTTTAAGTAATATTTCCTTACCACCTTGTGATAACAGTTTAGAGAACCACACTACAAAAAATTTGATCATTGATAGCCCATAAATTTTGCTATCATATGTAATAGATAGCGTTTTAATGAACGCTCTAATATCGGCAGCTATGGAAGGTGTCACCATACAATAGCATTTTTTTCATGCTATGGTAGATGCAACCATACGATAGCAATTTTTTTGTTTGCTATGATAGATTCGGATACCATAGCGATATTCGAATGTTGTATTGTTTATGTTAACAATTCACATTTCGTGCTATGATAGATAGATCATTCTACAGTAGCAACTCGACAATGCTTTAATATATTTTGATCATTGTTATTCTTTTACATTATATTTAAATATAATAATTTTTTTTCATAAAAACATAACAATTCTTACAAAAACTTTAATCCAAACCAAATATTATACGGAAACATCAAATAGTACTCTTACAGAACAAAATTGTTACACATAAAGGGTTCATGAAATATGGAACAAATAGACTCAAACTTCTTCCTCAGATCACTGCCCGTCTAGCTTTCACTTACTTGAACAATTTTCCTTCCTTTGTCATCATGATATAGCATCATGACAATCGTATAACAATGAGAATTTAGAATCTGAGTAACAATTAAAGAGCGAGAAAAAAGAAATTGTGTCCCACAACACCTAGCCAGAAAGAGGATTGAATTAAAATCATCATTACCTCTATTTGCTTTGATTTACCATCGATCAATCGTATGACCATGTCACTTGCCACTTATCACCATCACTCTTTTAACTTCAGAAAGGAATCCATTGATGTACCACTATATAAATTTTAAGACTGCGAGAAAAAAAAAAGGTTAGCAGAATCAAGCTTAATAGGTATTTATATTATTTTGCTGTAAGCACGAATAAAGTTTAACAATGCTTATACATAATGATAGAACAAAATAGTTGAATAGGTTAAGTGTGTGGCACAAACTCTGAAATGTGCTCAACTTCCATTAACTTCAGCATAACACATGCACAACCATCCAACATAATTCTATCTTTAATGTGGGGAACAAGAGAAAGAGACTCGACAATAATCTTGGAAGTAGGAGGCTAACCTCATGGTAGAGTTCCATAACTTTTAAGATCATAAGATTAAAAGCTTTTAGGAAGCAACTTACAGTCTCGTCAAACCCAAGGGTTTTGTTACCGCAATAAGGAATCAAAACCAAGTAAACTTCTCTACAAATCAGACATATCAAACTAAATCATTCATTCAAGCCAATCAATTTCAAAAGAAAACACTATATCTAGGCCTAGTTAAAAGTAAAAGAACAAAATTCATTTCAATGCTTTAGCCCAAGTATGAAAAAAGTATTAGCTATCATGAAGGACGCATTCCACACCTGAAACAGAAGTTGCAGAAGTGAAGATAAACTACTGATATCAGAAGTAGCAGAAGTGTACCTCTTGTTTCTTCCCTTTGGGAGAGCATTGAGAGAGAACCCATCCAATTTCACATTTTGTCCAATGTCATCTCAGAAATAGACCTCCTGTAAGACTAGAAAACAAGACACAAGAAAGAAAACACAATCATGGTTTGTTACAAACACATAAAGTTAAGCTACTCATGTAAGATCTTCCTTCTTGATGCTTTGTAACAGTATCAATTCAAAATAATGAGCCAGCGNTACAGCTTCCTTCTTGATGCTTTGTAACAGTATCAATTCAAAATAATGAGCTAGCGCTTTTGCAAGTATAATCAATTCTGTAGAGAAAGAGAAAACCAAACTTCACGAAATAAAAGGTATATTATTTTACCTTTATACCTCCACATCGTAGCTCTAGACTTGAAATCTTAAAAGATATATAGTATCATTAGATGACACTGGCAACAACAACTTGCAAGAAGATAAAAGTGAAGTACCAGTTGTTGTTTCATTGAATTTGTAAAAGACAACCAAAAAAACCATTTACAAAAGCATAAAACAAACTGAAGTAATGGCCAGTTGAGAGTGAAATACTCACATGATGAAAACCATAAAGACAAAGAGTAAGGCTGCTCAAGCAGAGACTTAAGAATGTCAAGGTCTTTAGAGCTTCAAAATTAGGACGTGGTGTTTTCCAACCCACAAGCCAAGGAGAGAAGTTTACCTGTGACACAAGGAGATTGCAGAGATAAGAGGACCAAAGATTCCTCAATAATTGAAATCGGAGATGTTTAACTGAGAACTAACTCCAACACAATCGATACAAACTGAAAGAATAAAAGATAGAGAGCAATNATGTTTAACTGAGAACTAACTCCAGCACAATCGATACAAACTGAAAGAATAAAAGATAGAGAGCAATACTTGACCACTCTGCTCTCGCTCGCTGTGAAGAAGACAAAAGATCGATTTAACTTGTTAGCAGACAAACGGATAAAGTAAAACCATGTATAATAATCATCATACCCAGAATCAATTTTAGTCTCTAAGTTCCTAGTCCAACACATACGATTCAAAATCTAGGGTTTTCTATTTTAACTTACCAAAACGATTCTCGATGCAGAATACAAAGGAATCAACTTCGGAAACCCTAACTCCTTTAGGCAATACACCATTCTCATTGAAATTTTTGTGAAATCGAAGTGAAATCAGGCAAGGCGGACAAATCAACGGGTTTTGGTAGCTTCTTCCTGCGAGATTTGAAGTGAAATGATAAGACAACAACAAGACGCAATGAAGAGTGAAACTGAAAATTGGTTTACTTTCTGGAGAATTTTTAGTTTTGTTCAGAGAAAGCTATATATCAATATGTAAATTAGAACCCTAGTTCTCCCAAATTGAGAAATAAAATCTCAGAAATGAAGAGGAGGAAATGAAAAGGAATGAAGAAGGAAGAGGAAAATTCTGTTTCGAAGGAGCTAGAGAGACATTTGAAGGTCGAGACTCAAGAGAGAAAGGGAAGAACAAGAGAGTCGCAAGGGGTTTTTTTTTTTTTTTGGGATGTTACTATCTGTGAAAAAAAAGTCTTTTTATAATTCAGGCCAACACTTAGACGGAAAACAGAAAATTTTGTCAAGTACTACCGCTTCTTCAAAATTTAGGCTCGCAAAGCCAAATTAACTCCCCGCTTACTTATTTTCCGACATAGCATTTATAAAATGCTATCATATATTGGTCGAATCCAGCAAACTATCTTTAACGGCAGTTACGAAAAATGAGCTATCTTAATATGCTATCAAAGCCCATATTTCTTGTAGTGAGATCGATCCCAGATCTGGAAGATTCCAATTGGAAAATGAACCGAAACCGATCTATTTTCAACGGCCGGGAAAGAGAAAAGCCGCTAGAAACAAAGAAAAGAGAAAACTAAGAAAGTAAGGGGACCAACGACGGCGAAAACCGCCGACCGCCGGTCCCAGAGATGAAGAAAGTCGGTGTTTGGTTTTGTTTTTAGAGAGAAGATAGAGCGTTAAGAGAGAGCTTAAAACTTTCTAACCTTTAGAGAGAGAGAAGTTGTAAATATGAAGTTATTGTTAATCTCCAATAATATTTATAGTACCATTTATGGCATTTTTGAAAATTTCTGCATATATTTCTAAATGCCCCTTTCCTGTAATCGGTAAAGACTAAATCATGAAGAAAACTAGATATGTATTAGTGTGATTGGTTTATCTCGGTTTGATTCATTGATTGTAATTAAGTTCCCGGTTTAGAATAAACCAATGTACTATATATACCGTACAATACACATTGAGACTTGTTCAGTAAATGAGAAATACACTTTCCCAATTCAGCTTGTAACAAACTTCTCGTTTGCTAATATGGTATCAGAGCTCTAAGCTCGAAAAGCTCAGGCGATTTCTTTGTTTCTTCCGCATTTTCTATCTGGATTCACCGGTTTCTCGCCGGAAATCGTTTCTTCTTCTCACGATTCTGGTTATTCTGCCAGAAGTCGCATTTTCTTGAAGTTGTTATGGTTGTTCTGCCATCAACGACTTCGATTTCAGTTGTTACGGTTATTCCGCCGTCGCATTCTTAACAATATTGTTACAATGGTGATAGTTACTCGACGAAGAATCAACCGAATCATCAATTCAACTTCGCCGCGTGTTACTCGCCGATCTCGTTCTCCTGTCCCTTAAGACGATCCACCGGAGACACCGCATGTGACGACGATCTCACCGGATAATCCTGGTACCACTATAATCTTTGAGGTACTTGATGACTAACTATGATACTTGGCGAATTGCAATGACTACTAGTCTAGATGCTAAGAACAAGATTGGTTTCATTGATGGATCTATTGTGCGACATAGTGAATCGAATGATAATTTTTGTATTTGGTCTAGATGCAATAGCATGGTCAAGTCTTGAATCTTGAATTCTGTTTCGAAGCAAATCTATAAAAGCATATTGCGTTTCACCAGTGTCTCAGATATATGGAAAGATTTGATAACTCGGTTTCACATCACAAATCTTCCAAGATCATATCAATTGTCTTAGCAAATATGGTCTTTACAACAAGGATCAATGGATTTGGCAACCTATTACACCACTCTCAAGATTCTTTGGGACGAGCTTGATGGTGCAGACTGTGTAGAGACATGTCATTCTTGTGATTGTTGTAAAGCTATGAGTGCTAAAGGTGAACATGCCAAGGTGGTCAAATTCTTAGTAGGATTAAATGACTCCTAGCTATTCTGTGATTCGTAGCCAGATTATTATGAAGAAGCATGTTCATGTGCTAGCTGAGATATATAATCCGCTTGATCAAGATCACAGCCACAAAAACATTGCTCCTTTGCAAAATTTTGTTGCTTTTCAAGTCTCTAATTCAGAGGTTAATGTTGGATCAGTCAATGCTGCACAGTATAACAATGGTAAGCAAAACATGCATGTTTGTTCTTATTGTGGTTACACTGGACATACTGCGGATAAGTGCTACAAGGCTCATGGTTATCCGGTTGGTTTTAAGCACAAGAATAAAGGTCAAGCTGAGAAATCTACTTATTAGAATAAGTATGCTTCTCCACCGGTTGTTGCTCAGATGACAATGAAATATTCACAGCTGATAACAAATTCACTGATATGGTCAAGAATCTTTTAAAAGATCAAATTCAAGGAGTAATTGCATACTTCAATTCTCATATTCAACCATCTGTTGGCAGTATTAGCACACTACCTAGTATGGCTTTCTGTCACTCTACCTTGTGTTTTGTTGGGGTTTTGAGAGCTACAGGGAATGTTTTATCGTCTGTGTCTTGGATAATTGATAATGGTGCCACGCACCATGTTTGCAGAGATAGGAATCTGTTTTTTACTCTATCTGCTTCAATCAATTCTTCTATAACTTTGCCTACTGGCTTAAGTGTACATATTGCAGGTTCTGGTCAACTTAAACTCAACGATTGTTTGACATTGAACAATGTTCTGTTTATCCCGGATTTTCACCTCAGTCTTCTGAGTATAAGTCAGTTGACAAAGGATTTGGGTTACAGAGTTATATTTGATGAAGCCTCTTGTGTGATACATGATCCTATCAAAGGGTTGACGATTGAACAGGGTGAACAATTCTCTAACCTCTACGTTCTGGATGCTGCATATGTTATTGGATCATCTGATAAGGCTTTTTCTTTTTGCTCAAGTGTTGTAGCTAATTCCACTATGTGGCACAAAAGACGAGGACATCCTTCTGATGGATAAGACAGATTTTATTGTACGCGAACTTGGTATAAAGCAAAGAAATAAAAGTGATTTTCATTGCTCTATGTGTCCTCTTGCAAAACAAAAACATCTTGTGTTTCCTAGTCAAAATAATATGTGTACTTCTCCTTTTGAATTGTTACACATTGATGTTTGGGGACCATTCTCGGTTGAAACTATTGAAGGGTATATATATTTTCTAACCATTGTAGATGAACACACAAGAGCTACATGGGTTTATTTGATGAAGAACAAGTCTGAAGTTCTCACTATATTCCTTGATCACTTGGCGATGATTGAGAATCAGTTCAAGGCTTCAGTCAAAGCTGTCAGATCAAATAATGCACCGAGTTAAAGTTTGTGGAGTTATTCAAGAAGAAAGCCATTGTGGCTTATAGGTCCTGTCCAAAGACTCCACAACAAAATTCCGTAGTAGAAAGGAAACATCAAGACATTCTGAATGTAGCCAGAGCTATGTTTCAAGCAAAGGTTCCTCTGGAGTTTTGGGGTGATTGTGTGCTCACAGCAGTGTTCTTGATCAACAGGTTAGCCTCACCTCTCCTTCGAGATAAGTCTCCATTTCAGATGCTATATTCAAAAGTTCCAGATTATAACTTATTCGAGTATTTGGGAGCTTATGTTATAGTTCAACTTCTTCTAAGAATCGACACAAATTCCAGCCACGGTCCAAGGCTTGTGTCTTCTTAGGATATCCCTCGGGTTACAAAGGGTACAAACTTTTGGATTTGGAGACTAATCAGATACACATTTCTAGTAATGTTGTATTTTATGAAGATATTTTCCCTTTTGCTTCAGGTTCTGTTGCTGAATTCCCTAACATTTTCTGTGAGAATCAACAAGACTTGTCTACAGTTGTGGGTGTTACCCATGTAGCTTCAGATATTGCTCATCCAAGTGATGATGTTCCTATTGTTGATTCTACACTTCCTGATGTTGAAACTGCAGAAACAATGTCTTCAGAGGACACTGCATCTGAGTCCTCAGTTCCAGATGTATATGCTCCTAATGTTGACAGTGCATCTCAACAACAAGCAGACACCATAGATCCCGCAACGAGTTCTCGCAGGAAAACTAAGAAGCCAACACAATTGCAGGATTATTATTGCAATGTGACTACTTCAGATATTCCATATCCCCTAAGCTCCTACCTGTCTTATGAGCAATTATCCACATATTATAAAGCCTACATATGTGCTTCATCTCATCATCCTGAGCCAAGCAATTTCACTCAAGCTAAGACAATGGCTGAATGGATTCAGGCCATGAATGAAGAATTAATAGCATTCAAGAACTCAAAGACATTGTTAGTGTGTTCTTTACCCCCTGATAAACATGTTATTGGTTGCAAATGGGTTCATAAAGTCAAATTACACTCTAATGGCACTTTGGAAAGATATAAAGCCTGTTTGGTGGCTAAAGGCTATACACAGGAAGAGGGAGTAGACTACATAGATACTTTCTCTCCAGTGCTCAAAATGACAACCATCAAGACTATTATTTTTGTTGCTGCAGCTAGGAATTAGAGCATGCATCAACTGGACATTTCAAATGCTTTTTTGAATGGTGATCTTGATGAGAAAATTTACATGAAGTTGCCTCCAAGGTATACACCAAGTGAGGGGGAATCTTTGCCAGATAATCATGTTTGCCTTTTGAGAAAATCTCTATATGGTCTGAAATAAGCTTCACGTCAATGGTTTCTGAAATTCAGTACTAAACTTAAGGCTCTAGGATACACGAAGTCTCAGCCTGATCATTCTTTGTTTCTCAAATCTGTTGGTGACATATTTGTAGCAGTGTTGGTATACGTTGATGACATTGTCATTGCCCGTAACAACAATGATGATGTGGTACAAGTTAAAGAAGACTTGAAGCAAGCTTTTAAGCTTAGAGATCTTCGTCCAATGAAATATTTTCTTGGTTTGGAGATTGCTCGTTCTGCTTCAGGTATTTCAATTTGTCAACGCAAGTACTCTCTGGAGTTACTTGATGATCTTGGTTTGATGGCATGTAAACCATCTACAATACCAATGGATCAAGGTGCTAAGCTTCGCCTGAATAGTGGTGAACCATTGATGCCTAATCCTGAAGTTTATAGGCGTCTTGTGGGCAGACTGATGTATTTGACCATTACACGCCTGGATCTTTCCTTTGCTGTAAGCAAGTTGTGTCAACTGACTTCAGCTCCTACACAGACTCATTATCAAGCCGCTTTGAAGGTTGCTCGTTATATCAAAGACACTGTAGGTCAGGGCTTGTTTTTCTCTGTTAATAACAAGCACAATCTGGTTCTTCAAGCGTTTGCTGATGCTGATTGGGGGTCATGTTCAGACACACGACGTTCTACATCAGGGTATTATATGTTTTTAGGAGATTCAGTCATTTCCTGGAAATCAAAGAAACATGACACTGCCTCACAATCATCTACAGAATATGAATATTGGGCTATGGCATATGCGGTTCCTGATGTGGTTTGGCTGGTCAACTTACTCACTGAGTTACAGGTTCAACGTTCAAAACCTGATGCTCTTTACTGTGATTCCAATACCGCTATGCATATTGCCAGTAATCTTGTCTTCCACGAACGAACGAAACACATAGACATTTATTGTCATATCGTTCGTGATTGCATTTCTAGTGGACTTATCAAGACTTTGCACGTTCGTATTGAGCTACAGATTGCAGATCTGTTCACGAAGCTTTTGTTTCCTAAACAGTTCCAGACTCTACTAGGCAAGATGGCTCTATCCTTCAGTTTCTCCTCTGCCATCTTGAGGGGGAATATTAGTGTGATTGGTTTATCTCGATTTGATTCATTGATTGTAATTAAGTTCCCAGTTTAGAATAAACCAATGTACTATATATAGCGTACAATACACATTGTAAAGACTTGTTCAGTAAATAAGAAATACACTTTCCCAATTCAGCTTGTAACAAACTTCTCGTTTGCTAATAATCTGATTATTTAGAATAATACAACAATTAATAATATTAATATGACACAATAAAATGACATAATCTTTTTTAAAATGATATGCGAAAGAAAATATAAATAAACAAAAAGTGTAAGAAATAAGGAACATATTATGTAAGATAAAGTGAAGTTTTTATTCAAACAAATTCTTAAGATGATCTAAACTGGCATGGAAATTATGTATCGTTATTAGAAATTTAAAAAGGACAAACAAATTAAACTACAGAAACATATTTTAAAAAGAAACAAGCATACAGAAATATACACAAATATTGACAATTATTTATAGTCCTAAAATCAGAATAATAACTTGAAAATCATGACATACATAAATAACAAACTATGTATATAAGTAAGCAAATTTATGTGCGAGAAGAAATCTGCTTATGAAGCGGGTATTCATTCACCTAGTAGACATAAAATCCATAATTTTCTCCTCATTTTTCAATTGAAAGTAAATACAAAAAAGTTAGTATGTTTTAAGCGGGCGTGTTCTAGCTCAATTCTCTCCATAGGAGAGTGTTTTAATAATTAATGAATGAGATACTGGGTTAACATTTACGTCTTGGTGCTTTAATAATTGATCCATGAGATGAGATACTGGATTAGCATTTACGTGTTCAGAAACTTGCAAAAAAATCCATGTAAAATTCAGGGACTTACAAAGTTACGGTTACGAAATCCTATAATCCATGTACAGGATAGATCTTTTAAAATGCGTATAGAAATTACATTAGTTATCCGGCATGAATCTATAGAAAAATCATCTCACGCAAAGATAAGATACAATAGCAATGTATTGAGTCATCAGATGGTAGTAGTCTGTGGCTCCAAATCCAAGTGTTCTTCTTCTTCTTCTTCCCGTCTATCAGACTCAATAAGCATCAGAACAACTTGTCGCATTGATGGCCTCGCGACGGGAGACACACTCGTGCAAAGCAGTGCAATCTTCAATACAGTGAGCATATGAGAGACGATTGTCTCGTCTTCTAGGTTTAACCGAGCATCAAGAACTCCAGAAGACAATGCATCTCTTCGTATGTAACTCCTCACCCAGTTCACCACATCCCCACCTTGATCTATTGGCTGAACTGGCGCTTTGCCGGTAAGCAGCTCCAACAGTACTACCCCGTAGCTATAGATGTCAGACTTCTCTGTCACTTTCATAGTGTATGCATATTCTGCAACATTATTTAAACAGTCTCAGTTTTTGTCCCTTAACTTGGAACTAAATTAACCTGCACTAGTCCCAGGTCTAGTCTGGGATGGCTTTGGTTTGGAAAAAATAATAAAGGCAAAGCATATCAAAACTTTACCGGGTGCAATATAGCCGTAGGAGCCAGCAATGGCGGACATAGATTTTGAATGCGGCATATCAATCACTTTTGCTAGTCCGAAATCCCCAACATGAGCTTCAAACTTATCATCAAGCAGGATATTGTTTGATTTTATGTCACGGTGAAAGATTCTCGGCTTGCAGTCATGGTGTAAATAGGCCAAACCCTGAGCTGCACCAAGAGCGATTTTAAATCTCGTAGACCAATCCAAGTTGCCAGAAGGATCATGGAGTATTTCTCCAAGGCTTCCCTTGGGCATGTATTCGTACAGAAGCAGATTTGATCCTTGGTGGTAGCAGAATCCATGTAGCTTGACGATGTTACAGTGCCTGATGTTTCCAAGAGTGAGAATCTCCGCTCTAAAGCTATTATCGACATTGTTGTTGTTACCACCTTCGTAGTTTGATGCAAGTTTCTTGACAGCTAGAGTGTATCCTGCGGGCAAAACTGCCTTGTATACGGTTCCACAAGCTCCTCTCCCAACTACAAAGCTTTCATCGAAGTTATCAGTAGCTGCAACTAAATCTTGGAATGTGAATCCTTCCTTTGGAGGGAAGTAAATGTCCAGAGACGTTTCAGACAATTTGCCAATTTGACCAGAAGAAGCGACCGTCCTCGTGGGGCGTCTCATGAGATAGACGATGAGAACAATGAGTATCAAAGAGACACCACCAATGGCAGCAGCAGTGATGGCTATGATTTTACTGGAACGGATTCCTCTGGGATTCCCGGTTGACTGAGAAGGCGAGGAAGGCGGTATTTGGATACACTGGCTGAGTGGCGGGCCGCAAAGTCCTTCATTACCAATGAAACTAGAAATGGACATATTATGGAGGAGAGGAATAGGACCAGTCAAGTTGTTGTACGAGAAATTGCAACCGAGTAAGCTGGAGAGATTAGCAAAAGAGCTTGGTATTTCCCCAGACAGATTGTTGTTGTTGAGGAGAAGAAACTCAAGCATAACAAGATTACTAAGCTCAGGTGGTATATCCCCGGTGAGCCTGTTGTAACTGAAGTTCAATGCTATCTGCAAACCGGTTAGACTTCCCAGCTGGTGTGGAATGCTACCGTAGAATAAGTTTCCGCCCATTTGTAGCTCAGTTAAACGAGATAAATTCCCAAGAGCCAGAGGTATTGTACCCGAGAGTTTGTTATCTGAGAGCTTGAGAAGCTCGAGCTGGTAGAGGGAACCTACCTCGCTTGGTAAAGCACCAGAGAAATTGTTGCAGCACATATCTAGTCGCTGAAGCATCTTGCAGTTGAAAATTTCAGAGGAGATTTCTCCATTAAGCTTATTGGATGAAATATTCAACGTCCCAAGCTGTGAAAGGGTGCCAATCTCTTTAGGAAGCTCCCCCGTGAAGCAATTGTCTGCAAGCTGGAGCCTTTGCAGGGCACTGCAGTTCCCGACTTCCCGAGGGATGTAGCCATAGAATTTGTTTTGTCCCAACTCAATGGCTGTAAGGTTAACCAGTTTACACAAGTTTTCTGGGAACCGACCTCTGAGATTATTCCTGGATAAACGAAGTTGAACCAGAGTTTTGCAAGTAGTGATGCCGGTAGGAATGTCGCCAGAGAGGTTGTTTGCACCCAAGTTCAAGATGATCATATTGGAATGAAGGCAGAGGTAGCTTGGGATTCTTCCTCTGAGATGGTTATCGGACAGATCAAGCACCCAGAGATTACTATACCATCCAAGCTTTGGAGGTATGATCCCGGTAAGGGAATTCTGAAACAGCTGCAGCATGAAGAGCCCTCTTAAATACTGAAACCCCATGGGAATAGGACCAGTTAAAGCATTGATGGAGAGATCAAGCTTTGTTAGATTCTTCAATGTAGTAAGTTCCACAGGGATCGTACCCGTGAGTTGGTTCTCAAAAAGATGAAGGAGTTCAAGCCCTTGTATGTTCCCAAACTCCAATGGAATCTCTCCGGTCAATCCGTTCTCTGAGAAATCTATCTCAATCGCATTTGAGAGATTACCAATTTCTCTTGGGATTGTTGCATTCAACATGTTCCTGTAAAGGTAAAGATACTCCAGAGAAACAAGGTTCTCGAGTTGTTTGGGTATTGGCCCGACAAGCTGGTTCTTGTAGAGAGCAAGAGTTTGTAAACTTGTGCAGTTGCTAATCTCCTTGGGAATAAACCCTGAGAACTGATTTTCCCAAAGAATCACCTGTGAAAGTTTCTTGAGCATTCCAATCTCTTTTGGTAATTCACCACTCAACTGGTTCTGTGCAAGACCAAGCATGACCAAGCTCTCACATTCACCAATCTCAGAAGGCAGACTTCCAGAAATCATATTCTGACCAGCACGAAAGCTTGTCAGCCTCTTGAGGTTGCCGATGGAACGTGGCAGTGGTCCACTGATGTTGTTGCTGTAGGTTACCAGCTGAGAGAGGGACAAGAGGTTCCCAATCTCCGTTGGAAGAGACCCGGTTATTCTGTTGTTGTAAATGACCAGCTTCTCCAAAGTCACAAGCTTTCCTATTTCCACTGGTAGCTTGCCTTCAAACTGGTTATTGTTTAATCTAAGAATCTCCAAGCTTGAGCAGTTACCAATTTCTTTAGGAATATTCCCTGATAACCCATTAAATGACAGATCCAGATCCCTCAGATGAACCAATCCACCTATGCTTGGTGATAGACTACCCGAGAGAGCCATGGAGGACAGATTCAACGACAAAACCTCTGGATCAATGGAATAATTGCTGCACCTCACACCGGTCCATCCACATGGTACAGAATCATTTGAATTCCAGTTTTTCAAATTCTGCAAATCATCCACAAACTTGCTCTTGATGTCCAGAAGATATTGACCTTCTATGTTCAACCCTCTCGTCTCAGAGATCAAAAGGATACAAAGAAGAAGAACAACACTAAGCTTCATCATCTCCTTAACCTTTTCATTCACACGCAGAATACCTTACAAGACATCATCATGTCTGTGGAAACCTCTCTATACCAAAAACAACAATATCAATTCATCTGGCATAACTAGCATATATGAAAGAAGAACAGAAACCCTAAACCATGGATCTGAACCCAGGATACATACTCTCAAGATTCTAGGCAAAAAATAAACTGGTTTGTCCAAGGGAGAAAGAGATACAAAGAGGTTGCAGACCTTTTTCTCTTTCCCAGAAAATTAAT
The DNA here is from genome assembly GCA_900406295.1 of Aurinia saxatilis. NCBI lineage: Eukaryota > Viridiplantae > Streptophyta > Magnoliopsida > Brassicales > Brassicaceae > Aurinia > Aurinia saxatilis. The sequence goes on from OVAP01003064.1 coordinate 14,725, forward strand.
ATTTAAAGGATATAGTCAAGCTATGATTAGTTCTTATGATCATTCAAGTTTGAAATTCGTTTTTCCCTCAATAAATTAATCTCTATTCGTACTGCCCCTCCATCTTTTAATATTAGTTTCAGAAGCCTTCAAGTGTAATGGACTTACCAACTTTCCTTTTGTATCTTTCAAGTAAAAGAAGAAGCTCGACATTCGTTTTGTAAGCTACCAAAAAAGTCAAAATTAAATCAACTAGTCCAAGTTAAAACTAGAATTTATAAAATTTGTCCTATTGGCGAACTTGTAATCTAATAGGGAAAAAGCCGGTAGAGCAGAATCAAGCGAATAAGGCCAGTAAAGTAGAAAAGTATGAATTAATAAGATATAAATAGAAAAGTGGGCAAAATGACAGGTTAAATGCTTGCAGAGCAGATAAAGTGTATATATAATGGATTAAATGGATGGTATAGATATATTTAGTGTTTTATAATAAATTTAATCAGTTTGAAAAAAATACTCAATAATAGATAATATAGTTGTATATTTAATTTTATATATAAATAAATAAACATGATAAATCTCCAATAAAAAATATATATATATATATAAAGTAAACTTATAATAAATTTATATGCGTGATATTTATATGTTTATATAATATTTTTGAAATTATAAAACATTCCATATTTTAATTTAATGTTATCTTAATATACTGATTAAATATTTGAATATAGAGAGACATATACTACTTTCCATACCCATTCATCACATATAGCTACCACCCTTAACACATATATTCATCCCTTTTATTGTAATATTATTATATACTTTATTTACTAAAACTATTTTTCATTACAAATGATAGATTTGCTAGGGTTTAGGTTTTTAGGGTTTAGTAAAATTATAGATTTTATGATTTACTTAGGGTTTAGGGTTTAGGATTTAGGGTTAAACCCTTATAAAATCAGGGTTTAATTTTTAATAACTATTAGGATTTAATTGTTAGGATTTAAGGTTTAGATTTTAGGGGGTTAGAGTTTATGAAAAGATTTTTTGGAATTTAGGATTTTAGGGTTTAGGGTTTTAAAACCATAAACCCTAGAGTCTAAACTCTAAAACCCTATAAATAGTTAATATTTAAATAGTGGTATTTTATACTTCTTACAAATAAATGTGATTAAGGGTATGGAAAAGTGGGTATTTGTGATTGAAGGTATGAAAAGTGGATATATGGGGGTGAGACCCCATAAATATTATTATTATAATTATAATAAAGATAAAAAGAATTAAAAACTTAACTTTAAAATTCTAATACTATTCAATATGGGCTTTATCCACATATACCAATTTTTCTATATTCATTACCACGTATACCCATCACCCCTTTTTTAATCACACTAGGTGAGTATCTGTGCGATACGCCAAATTTGATTAACAAATTTTATTTTTCAATTCCATTTTACTTCTAAATATATGTAAATTTTTAAAATTATTAAATTTAATATTAATTTAATGTTTGAGACTCATTAACTTTTTCCAAATATTTCTATGTTCATTAGTAATACTCAATGGGTTTCTAGAAAATAAAACAATAATTTATGTAGAAATGTAATGTTTGAGATTTAAAGATTATTCATCAAGAGTTAGCAGAGCCATCAGCTTTAGTAGCCTATACGATGACAAGAATTAACCAAATAAACATGTCAAATATGTCTACAACGGTTTGCTCAACCAAAATTATTACCTCGCAAGCTCTGCATATTAAATCTAAGTAATGCGTTTAGAGAAACTCCTCGACTTTATCAAGCCCAAAGGTGTATGAGACACCCCTGTCATTTTATCCTCATTCTTCAATGTCCTTGTCGGGATCAGACCACAACAGATCACATAGTAGTCCATGATCAGGAATGTCTGCAGGAGGAGGAGTGTTTATGATCTCATCTAAGTGCTTCAAATCAGGCCATAGACCGCCATTCATATAGAGGATCTTTTCATCGATAAGAGGAAGGCATATCGTCTTTATGAACAAGACGTTTTGTGTCTAGCATTCAAAACCTTTCGCTAACCACAACTCACTTGAGTAGTTATAGTATAGATTAAGGGTCAATCCACTTGAGAGAACAATTAACGCGATAAGCAAATCAAATTCCTATTAAGCTAAAGCAATCAAGAGTTCGGTTTTCCAATTTAATTCTAAAACATGCATTAACTAAGTGAACTATTAAGCAATAAACAAGACTAACAATAAAAAGCAAGTATATAAGAGCACTAAAACAAGCTTAAACGGTTTGAGAAATCAATTAAAACAACCATTGACCAATGAGTAATGGTAATAACGACTAAGGGTAACTAGTAATTGACTTTGTGGGGGTTAATTTAACAATCAACAAGCACAATCCTAGGCAAAAACCACTAATATATAAACTAACCCAAATCCCTTTTGTGTTAATCCCTTTGAAGATCATTAATTTGACTAATTTCCCAATGGTCAAATCATTGAAATTCAAGCAAGAAAACTCAACCCCAATCAACCACTAAGCACCTTAACTCATTTCCCAATGGTTAATGTGACAAAGCTAAACACTTGTTCTTTCAAGCATTTCATCAAACACCTTGTGCGTGTGAGAAATGACTAACATCTATTCCTAGGTGATCAAAGAAGAAATAACATTAGGCTTACAAGATGTTTAAGGAATCCCTAATACTAACCCCACAACTCAGGATCTATCNGGCTTACAAGATGTTTAAGGAATCCCTAATACTAACCCCACAACTCAGGATCTATCACTAATTATCCCTAATCTACCATACTCATTGATCATGATACACTACAAGAAAACACAGCGATTGCGACGGAAATTTGCGACGGAAAAT